>PITA01018600.1:0-39901 GCA_004023965.1 Spilogale gracilis
CACACACACACGTGGTGCTTACATAATGCCCCCTTGCAGAATCTCACAGGCTTTATAGAACAGAAAATGCAAATGTAGAATCACATTGTAACTCCTTGAATACTTGTCCTTAGTAATTAATCTCACGGATTGTCAGACCCCAGAGTGTCATGGGCCCCACAAGAAGATCATGTCTCCTGAAATACTTAATGTCATTGAGTAAGTTACCCAAAACAGATTGACAGGTAGCCCTCTCCAGGCCATTCCAGGCTCTAGCTTACTTGGTTTTAATAAAGGTCTTTCACATGCTTCCCTAGGTTCCTGGCCAACAGGGGTAGCAGAATCTTTCATTACTAGATATTCAGAAATAAGACCTTTGTGCCAGGAATTATAGCTCAGAGGCCTACTAGCCAGATTTGACCTTCAGATATATTTTTGTTTTTGTTTTTGTTTTGACTTGCAAAGTGATTTTTAAAAACGAATTATGTTGTAAATATCAGGTGTTGTCACACATACACAAATACATGTATGGATGGACGAATAAATGGGTTTGGATTTCTGCTTCTCTTGATTAAAATAGAGGTTTTGACATCATGGGGTTTGCTTTCTGGCTTACCAACAGTTGATGAGAACTCATGAGTAGGATCCACTTTAGCCTGGGCAGGCTTTCTCTGTTTTCCACAGTCCTCCATCTTTCTTGTCCCTTGGTCATGAGGCCAAGTGTCTGCTACCAGAAATCACAGTACTAGCAGGCTTTCTTTGTCTTCCAATATACCCAAGTTTTTCTACAACTGTGGCTCTGACTTTTATTTAATAATATTAAGTATTTACTACATGCCAGATATAGATAATGATGAAAAGACCCCTTGTCCTATCAAAGCTTTCAATCCTGTGGGACAGATTACATACATAAATACTTCAGTTGTGAGAACACATGATCTCTGCTTCAGTTAAAGCTCATTTAAAGACATGTGAGACTTTGTCCTGGACACAGAAGTGATTTGGGGAGAACTTCACAGAGTAGGTGGTGTTTAAATAAGATTTTATAGAAGAAGAAAGACATCAAATGAAGAAGGCGAGATAATGAAACAGGTGAGCTAGGTTCTTGCCTCACAGAGTTGAAGAATGAATCCCACAAAGGGGAGTGAGTAAAGCAACAGTTTTAGGGTACAGAAAAAAAGCCCTGAGGATTAATAGGGGTCCTGACAGGGTTGCCACTGTGGGCCTCCCCTGACAGTCTTTTATTTAGGACTGAACATACTTGCGATGTCTTGGTTTGAGTAAGGACTGGTGATCAAGTCTTTAATGGTTTACTTCTGGTCTGGTTATTCTTTGTCAGTCACAGGTGACTATCAGAAAAAAAAAAAAAAAAAAAAAAGGACACCCCCACCTCCCCCACCACCACTTAGGTTAGGGTGGTATGGTTCCCTTATCTCTGGTTTCCTTACACTTCTGCATTTCTGGGATTTCTGTGGGTGGAATCACTTAGCCCCTACCTATGTTTCCCTACCTAGCCCCACCAGTCATCGCTTATCCACTAAAACACTTTGTATACAAAAAGTCAGACATGGAAGTGCGTTTGGGACCCAGATGTTTGCTGGGCTTTTATAGAAGGCTGAAATGAATATTGAGCAATAAGATAATGGGATTAGATTTTGAATGCCATGCTCAATAATTTTTGAATTGCTGTCAACCATTACCAGGGAAATTACTGTTAATAAGTAAAATCTTCCATGCTTCAATATGCATACATTTCTATATCTTAAAGTTTCCAAGCATTTTTCTTCCTTAAAAGATCTTTTTGTGCTTAAAAGCATTAATTTATTCTTCTTCAAGATAAATAACACTAATTGTACTTAACATATTTGGTTTTGGATCACTCTTCTATCTCTTAAAGCTCTTTTGTTCATCATTGGTTCTGTGTATTTAAAAGATTGGCTGATTTTTTTCTATAGTATATTTTTAATCACCCAGTTTACAGAGTCAACAGTCCTTAGTTCCAGTGTATGATCTTAGGCAAATTTTCCTCCATTTCCCCCCCAGAACTTAACAGAATCTTATCTGCAGAATTGGGAGAATTAAATATGATGGATGCAAAGCACTTACCATAGTGCATAGAACTTACTGAAAATTAGTGCTTATTGTTAAAGAATTTTTAGAGATACATCCAATTTTTAGTAATATCCATACCCTAAGTGACCATAACCACTGTAACTTCAGAATATTTTTCTACTAATAAACTGCCTCCCTCATTTCTTTAACTCTACTTGTTAATTTTTTAAGATGACCTCTTAGTTTTGAAATTTTCTTAATGTCTTCTCAAACTATATCTATCAGACTCATTATTTATATATTTTATCTTATTTAACTTTGAAAAATAATACATATTCAGAATATGGACAGAGTTTATATTAATTAATAAGACAGATACTCCAATAGAAAAGTGGGCCAAAAAAATGTCAAACATATAGTTCATACTTCACAAAGAGAAAAATCCCAGCAGTCAATAAAAATGTGAAAATGAAAAAGTGGTCAACTTTTGTTAGTCATCAGAGAAATGTAAATGAGAGACAAAAATGCAGTACTTTTCTTGAACACACAGAAGAGTGACAAATGAAATAGATGAAAAACACCAACGATCAGTGAGGATACGGAACATCCATAGTTTTCCTAAACTTTTGGTGGGAGTGTAAATTTGTGCAACTTTAGAAAACTATTCAGTTGTATACACTCATACTGAACATGCACATAATTTGACCAGCAGTTCCACAGCTATCTATGTATCTAACACAAATGTGTAAAGACATGAATTTTCAGTAAAACAAATGAATATACTGTAATAATGTTCAGTTTACAACATTGCAGACTGGAAGTTACCTAAATGTCTGTCAACATAAAATGAGCGAATAAATTTTGGTGTATATACCCAATGGAACAACAAGTTGTTCTATAACATTCAGCAAATAATCATGAGTATCAGCTAACTATAGAATGTGGGGTAGAGTTCCAGAAGGGTGAAGTAATGGAAACTATCCCAGCAAAATAACAATTTAATTAGTGAAGCATTTTAAAAACAAGCAGTCATTTAAAGTCTTGGGGAAATGTCCTAAGGACACACAGTAAATGGCAAAACAAAATCTGTTCATGAAAATCTACAAGATCTCAAAACAATCAGAGCCTATGGCATTTAAGCCTTTTCTGTACACTGCTCTCCAGCTAGTGTTGAGGAAGCTACCCCAGGTGCTCTATTTCAGGCAGGTAGAGCGTAGAAGAGCTGAGTTTACTCTCCTCCTCCCAGCCTTCCTGGTCCCTCTCTAGTGTTCTACCTAGTGATTCCACCCACAGAAATCCCAGAAATGCAGAAGCTCCATTATAGGCAAGCATGGCAGAAGTGATGTAGTCTTAACCCAACCCAGCTCTCATTTATAGGACATAAGCTCTACTCATCACAGCTGGTCAAGAATAATGGTGTTCTGATTATCCTGCCCCAATTTGCTTACAGGATAAATGTTCCATCATGGGAGGTAGAAAGTGAGAAGCTTCAGAGCCAACATCACCTAGAATGTTCACATGCAGAGTAGAAGGTCATTCCAAGAAAGCAAGTCCCTGCCTCCAGCTCTAGTGCATGGGCACAGGTTTCTGCCCAGGGACAAATTCAGGCCCTAAGGAAGAAAAGCTCCTCAGTATTCCTGGAGGGGACTGACTTCACTTGGAACGAAATGTTGAGAACTCCATGAATAAATATGTTGTCAAAAACATAATTTTGGCAGAAAGTAATTGAGAGGAGGATGTTGGCTTCATGATACAAGCAAAAATGGTAGGACATCCAGAAGTGTAACAAGAAAACCAGGGAAAGATAAAGCTAAGAAGACCCCCATAAATCACAGCCGCCTTTGGGGGTCAGGGAGGATATCCTGGAAGGCATAAGGCTGCATGCACACAGGAGCATTAAGATCAGGATGTGGCCATATTTGAAAGCTCCTCAGAGACTCGTCAAAACCGAATAGAAGTCTTACTGTCAGGTTGGGCTTAAACCACCGACCGAACACTAACTGAACTATAAGCTACACTAACCCAGGGGCAGCTTTTAGAAATCCAGGCTTAAAAACAAAATCATACTCTTCTTTGTGATTCTGGAAGACTGTGTCCATGTCCAAGTCTGTACCCTCTCAAGAAAGAACAGAGAGGAAACCTTCAAACCACTAATCCCTGGCTGAACCTGGAGCAAAACAATACACACTTCATGAGTTGTGAAAATAGCTTCTAAGTCACAGAGACCTCAAATGGCAGAGGGTGAAAATCCAACTGTTTAAAGGAGTGTGACTTATTTGACCAATAAGGGGCTTAAAGTGACCCAGTGATAACCCCTAGGCACTCACACTAGAAGAAAGCAAGGAAAAAGTAGTCTAATCACGGACACTATGAAGAATATGAAAAGAGACCCCCTCAGGATGGGAGAAAATATTTGTTAATGATATATCTCATTTCATTATCCTTTTAACAACACACTAAAAAAGACCAGAAAAAAAAAATTTCCAATTCAAATGCAGACAATGCATTTAACAAACATTTCTTTACACACACACACACACACACACACACACACACACACACACACACAAACTGGCCAATAAACCCCATAAGAGATGTTCATTGTTATTAGTCACTAAGGAAACGCAGATCAAAATTACAATGAGATCCTGCTTCACACCCACTAGGAGGACTATAATAATAATAATAAAAATAAATCTGGTAAAGACGAAGAAAAGTCAGAACTCTGCAACGTTGCTGGTGCTGATATAAAAATGCTACAGTCACTTGGTAAAAATGCTGGCAGTCCCTCAAAAGATTAAACATAAAGTTACCATATGACACAGCAACTTTTTCTCTAGTTGCATAACCAAGAAAACTGAAAACATACATCCACACAAAATCTTGTGTGAGATTGTTCACAGTAGCGTTATTGGTAAGAGCCAAAAAGGTGGAAACAACCAAATGTTCATCAAAGAATGAAGTGATAGAGTGTGGAATTTCCATACAGTAGAAAATTTGTCACCAAAAAGGAGTGCTAAAGTAGCCAGTCACAAATGATTCCATTTGTATGAAATTTACATACTGGGTCTATATCTGTCTCTAGAAACAAAAAGTATATTAATGTTTGCATAGGTATAGTGGGTGGGATGTGGAGAGAATGGGAAGTAATTGCTAATGGGTATAGGGTTTCTTCTTGAAAGGACACGTATGCTCTAAAGATAATCATTGAATTATATTCTTTATATTAGTTAATTAAGTAGTGTGTGAATTATGTCTCAGTAAATATTTTTAAAAAGGTAGACTGTAGTTACGTTTTTAAATATTAAAACAATGATGGTGACAAAGAAAAGCCAGACATACTGGAAATGTGGATAGAATAATTCCTCCTATAGGAAAAGAAGAAAGCAAGAAATAACAGACAAAGCTAAGATACCTTGTTAGAAGTCAGGATAGTGGTTGCACTTGCAGGTGTAGGATGGTAACAAAATGGGCATAGGAAGGATGCTTCTGGAAGACTGACAATATTTTCACTTTTTTCTCTGGATGCTAGCTAGATGCATCTGCTCAACTCAGGACATTTCATCAGGGAACACATTTATGATATGCACATTTTATGTTTGCACAATGGTACTTTAATAAACTTTTAAATTATGGAGCTATAATAATTTTAATAGCAGTCAACTGTGGCTATACTCTGAATTTTCACTTCTGTAATTTTAACTGAAGAAATATTGGTCTGTGGTCCAAATCATTCCATTGAATTCATTGCATTTTTATATTCTTTCTTTGGTTCATTCACTCAACAAATACTTGTTGAATGCATGTGGTATGCAAGGCCCTTGGGGAAATAGCCATCTCTTCGTTCCTCCTGCCTGCATGAGATTTACGCTATATCAGGCTGGAAGACAATAAAAAATAATCCCATGTATAATAAATACCACCAAAAAAGGTGTCAGACATGATGAGAGTAAATAACAGAAGCCCAGCTTTGTTTGGGAGTTTGAGGCAGAGTTATTTGAAAGAATGACCTCTAAGAGTAAGTGATGACGATCAGTAGTTTCCCAAGTTCAGAGAGGGAGAAAAGTACTCCAGCAGAGAGCAGAATTGCATCAGGACCCTGAAGCGGGAAAGAGGCTGGCCCTTCACAGAAAGTAAGTTATTTAAATGTTGAATGGATGGGTAATTCACAATAGAACTGGAGAGAGAATCTAAAAAATGATTTCTAGACATTTACCAGGAGTAAGTGACTCAAGCAAAAAAGTCTTTTGAACTTGCTTTCTGTCCCAAATCTTGTTTAATTTCTGTAGCAAATTTTCTGTATTGTAACCCGAGTAGCCTTCATAAAATAAAAATCAAATTACATAGCACTTCACCTCAAATTCTTATAGACTGGCCCTTAATGACTCTATATTCGCCTCTCTTCTCATGTCTCTCCTTACTAGCCATATTCCAGAAATAGCTTTACATTTTCAAATGCGCTTTGCTCTGCCTTGCATTTATGCCTCTGTACATGCTGTTCTGTCTCTTTTAGGGGTTCCCCATAATCCCTTTTTTATGCTTATCTTTCAGGGTTCAACCTCGGTGGCACCTCTTCCATGGAGGTTTCCCTGGTTTCTTGAGTCTATGTTTAGGCATTTATCCTTGTTGATCCCAAAGTATGTAGTAAACTATAACACAATTTTCTTTTTACTTGGCTCTTTTTCTGAATATACTGTAAAGTCCTTAGTAGCATGGATCCGTCTTCCATACTCATCAGCTTCTCCAGTCCTTTCCTCATTGCTCAGGGCGTACAAATGAGGCTATGATTTTGTTTCATGAATGGACCACTGTCACAATGTAGTATCAGTCTTGCCCAGAAAGTACAAAACATGAGTGAATAAATATTTGAGCAGGTTTCCCAAGTAAACAGGAAGTGAAAACAAAACAAATTGGTATCTTGAGTTTTTTGGGTAAGTCAAATAATGCTCTTTACCCCCAAAATGTCGGTATCCTAATCCCCAGACCCATGACTGTTACCTTCCATAGCAAAAGAGACTTTGCAGATAAAATGAAATTCATGGGCTTCATGTAGGGAGATGATCCTGGATTATTTGTGCAGGCAGGCCCAAGAAGATTTGCAAGCGAGAGGCAAAGGGGCCGAGTCAAAGAAGGATACATGATGACACAAGAATCCGAGATGGAGTTTGACGGTGGAAACAGAAGAAAGAGACAGAGACAGAAAGACAGTGACTGGGAGAAAGACAGACATTGCAAGATGCTATACTGTGGGGTTTGAAGATGGAGGGGGGGACACAGGAGCCTAGCAGTATAGGCAGCCTCTGAAGCTGAGAAGGGCAGGGTAATAGATTCTTTCCTAGGGCCTCTGCTTACATAATAAAGCCCTACTGACAACTTGATTTTAGGACTTCTGGGCTCTGGAATTTATAAGCTAATACATTTGCATCTTTTACCACACTAAATTTGTGATAATTTATTATTGTCACAGGGAACTGATACAGTATACATCAGTTTTTCTCATATAATAGGTACTTTAGAAAATTGTGGATGAGGACAGAAAGTGGATATGGATGGATGTAATTCCTATTTTGGATCTTACACTCTTTGTACTGAGTTCATTTTAAATACATCTTTCTCTGTAGTTCATTGGAAGAGTTTTTTCAAACAACATCTTGCATCAGAGTTTATTTTCCTGGGGCAGGATGCAAAACTGGAGTAATTACATGCCATTTAATACACAAACTTTTTTTCTCTCTCTTTTTTTTTCTATTGCAATTTGGTCGACACGTAGTACATTCATTTCAGGTGAACAGTATAGTGATTCAGCAGCTGTGTATGTTGTGCTCATCACAGTCAGAGCTACCACCTGTCTCCATACAACCTTATTACGGTATCATTGACTATTTCCCTTTGGCGTATCTTTCATCCTTGTGACTTATTCATTCCATAACTGGAAGCCTGTACCTCCTCTTCCTCTTTACCATATTTCTCACCACCATGAGTTCGTTGTATTTGTGGATCTCTTTCTGCTTCTTGTTTGTTTGGTTTTGGTTTTGTTTTTTGTTTTTTTTTTTGACTCCACCTGTAGGTGAAAGCATGTGGTCTTTGTCTTTGTCTCTCTTATTTCACTTAGCGTAATACCTTCTAGGTCCATCCATGTTGTCACAAATGGCACGATCCCATTCTTTTTATGGCTGAGTAATATTCCATTGTATATATATACCACATATTCTTTATCCATTCATTAGTCATTGGACACATGGGTTGCTTCTGGATCTCAGCCATTGTAAATAATGCTGCAATGAACAAGAAGGTGCATTTATCTTTTCAAATTAGTGTTTTTATCTTCTTGGGCAAGTATTCATTAGTGGAATGACTGAATCATATATTTCTCTCTAATTCTTTGCAGAAACTCCATATTGCTTTCCATGGTGGCTGTACCAATTTACAGTCCCACCAGAAGATACAAGTGTTCCCTTTTCTCCACATCCTTACCAAGAGTTGTTGTTTTGTCTTTTTGATGCTAGCCATTCTGACTGGTGTAAGATAATACCATTGTGGTTTGATTTGCATTCCCTGATGATTAGTGATATTGAGCATCTTTTCAAGTGTCTGTCCACCATCATATCTCTTTGCTGATTTTTTAACTGGATTTGTGTGTGTGTGTGTGTTGAGTTGTATAACTTTTTAAATATGTTTTGGATTTTAACTACGTAGCAGATGTATCATTTGCAAATATCTTCTCCTATTGAGAAGGTTGCCTTTTTATTTTGTTGATGGTTTCTTTCACTGTGCTAAAGCTTTTTATTTTCGTGTAGCTCCTATAATTTATTTTTGCTTTTTTAAAAAAAAATTTTTTAGTTATAGTTTATTTTAGCCCGAGGTGACATTTCTAGCAAAGTATTGCTAAGTGTAGGTCAAAGATATTCCTGGCTTTTTTTTTTTTTTCAAGGAGTTTTATGGTTTTAGGTCTTAAGTTTAGATCATTGATCCATTTTGAGTTTATTTTTAAGTATGATATGAGAAAGTGGTCCAGGGTCATGTAGCTTCCTAGGTTTCTTGGTACCATTTATTGAAGAGACTGTCTTTCCCCTCTCTGTGTTCTTGTCTCCTTTGTCATAAATCAGCTGGCCATACAAGCATGGCTTGATTTCTGTGCTCTCTATTTTGTTCCATTGATCCTTGTGTCTCTGTTTTTGTGCCACTACCATACTGTTTTGATTCTTATTGCTTTATTGCATGTAAGATATAGAATATCTTGAAATCCTCTTAGAATCTGGGATTATAATATCTTCAGCTTTGTTCTTTTTTCTCAAAATTGCTTTGGCTTTTGGGTCCTTAGCGGTTCTATGCAAATTTTAGGATTGTTCTAATTCTATGAAAAATACTATTGGCAATATAAAAACTTTTACATACCATAATTCTTCTTTTAGCATCATTTACAAATACTAATTATGTGCACAAGTACATCAAAGAGATTATATTGTTGCAAGGATAGCCTTGGGACATAATGGGCCCAAGTTTCTCATTCTGATTGTATGAATAGTTATCAGGTGTATTCTAGGGAAACCGAGAGGAAGACTGAAGCATTTAGTAGTATCATCAGAATTTCATGTAAATGGTACTTGACATCAGTGTAGCACTTGCTTATAAGTTAACTGCATAGTTCAGTGAGTTCAGCTGGCACCAGGGTTATAGCATATGAAAAAGAGGAGAGAAAATAAGATCAATCACTGTCAGATCTCTCAAACTAAGTAATATTTTTGATCTCTTATTCTCTTGGCAGCAACATTTGATCACACACACACACACACACACACACACACACACACACACATATATATATATTTAAAACCTTAAATTCTGTTGACTTCCTCTTATTCAGCTGTACACTCCCAGCATTAATATACACTACTTTTCTCCAGCCACAACTCTCCTTTTATAGATTTATAAGGTATTTTAAAGTCAGTGTGTAGCATGCTAGACTATTTCAATAAAGTGTATTAGATCACCTTTGGAATTTTCTAATAGTGTCTACACTTTTCTTGCCATCAACTATTCATTAAATACACCATTAAATCTCATGTTACATTTCATTATTAAAACCCCTACTAATGCATTTTGTTAAAAACCAAAATGTGTTGTGCTCTGCCCAAAAGTAACCTAATATTATTACTATAGTAACTTTAATTGCATTTTGGCTCTTTACTTTTTCTATTTCATTGTAGATTTTATTGGGTTTAATTACAAATCCATATGTATTTGTTAAGAAGAGCTGGTTTGATATTTTCCAGTGACAAGTACATTTTATTCAAAGAACAAAGGTATTAGAATAAAAACTGCAAGAGACTAACCAATTGTATGAGATGATTAATTGAATTCCAGATATATATGCATTTTTGATGAATGATTTCCCATAGCAAAATGACTTGAATGGCGTGTCAGGGCACCATTATTCATTTTAATAGGTTTGCACAAAGTGCATATCACCATTTTTATAGATCAACTGTGAAGATGTGGATGCCATTCCACCCTCATCCATTTGTAAGTCTGACAAACTTTGTTCTATAAACTTGGAGAAAAAGAAAAAATTATCTTGAGACTATGAAGTCCTGAGATTGGCTTCATCTACCTTTATGACAAAGGAGGAAAATTTTTGATGCATAATTCTCACAAATACTGTGTTCAGTCAGTATTAGATACCTATTTGTTTAGATTTGCTAATGATGACTGGTGGTGGTAATGAGAGCTCCAGTGAGGTGTCTCTCCTCCACACTGCACCCAAAATTAGAAATAATTCTTCACAGTCATGAAAGTACCATATTAGTTCAGTGCTATGTTTGTGGCAGCAAATTAACACAATCGTGTCTAACAGTTTGAAAAGAAGTTTTCTGAATATCCCTAATGCAGGTCTAGAAAATGTTAGGTAAGAGCAAATAATAATAATAACAGCAACAATAATAAATTCATTTGTGATTTGTTTGAAAAAGTAAATGAGATTAAAGGAAGATTAGCCAGACATGAGGGACTGTATAGAAATTGTTCCATCAATACCCACATAAGCCCTGTCTGTAAAAGTATTAGTCTAGAGTGGCTCATTTATATATATGGTTGACCAATGCAGGGGTTAGGAACACTGACATCCACACAGTCAAAAATCCATATGTAATGTTTCACTCCCCAGAAGTTAACTGCTAATGACCTCTTGTTATTGACTGGAAGTCCTACAGATAATATAAACAGTTGATTAGCATGTATTTTGTGTATGTATTATATACTGTATTTTTATGATAAAATAAGCTAGAGAAGAAAATATTAAAATCATAAGGGAGAGAAAATAAATTTACAATAGTGCACTGTATTTATGGATACCATAACTTTACATCATCTGTTTACAAAATAAATTGTCGGTACCTATATCAATATTGACATATATGATACAAAACACTGTAGATTACACATATTAATAACACTACATGACAAAAATGAAAAGAGAATATGAAAAAGAAATTCATCTTTATTGACATTATTTATATAGTGATCCATGCATTGATAGCAAAGAGGCAGCAGTATGACTGCTTTATGGTAGCCTAATGTAACCAATACATTTGTTTCATGGTAACTCATGAATGTATCATTATATAATTTTTATGGTATATAATATTACAGTTATATTTATAACATAGTACTAGAAACATTGCTACCTTTTAAAAAATCATTTGTGATGATAGGTTGATACCCAGTTTCTCCAATTATGACAGAGGGAGACATACTGTGTGGTAATGTAATTCTTTGAAAGCAAAGTTCTAAAACAGTAACAAAATAACACATAATGAATTTTATACTGAATGTCGCTCATCTTATGCCTGTGTCCAGATAAGCTATCCACTTCCATCCAAGTCCTGCTCTTGATGTTCTACACACTGAATACTTAGGTGGCAATGAGCAAGACACAAAATCATGTCCTATGGTTCTTGCACTACAGTGAATAGATTTCCACATGAAGACACTATGTTTATTAACTAAGTTTATTAACTATACAGCATGATGATTATTCACTATTCATGAAGTGGTTGTGGCTCACCATGAAGGTCTTTGTCCTCTTGCTTTTATTTTCAGGAGGCCGAGGGGGAGGCAAAAGAAGAGGGGTGGGGCTTGCTATGCAGAGTGGCAGAGGTGGAGGATGGAGAAGAGGAGGCAGGAGAGGCAGGCACACTCAGTGTAACTTGATGGAAATACCTCGTAATTTCTGCCTGACATTTGCTTTTTCCTTTCTCTGCAATGTTTCTATAGAGTACCAATCCTCCTTCCATTGTTTGTTTTGTTTCATGAAAGGGTCCATGTCTTGAGACACCTGGGGGGCTCAGTTGGTTAAGTGTCAGGTCATGAGCCCAGGGTCCCGGGATTGAGCCCCTCATGGGGCTCCTTGCTCAGCGGGGAGTTTGCTTCTCCCTCTCCCTCTGCCTTTCCTCCCGTTTGTGCTCACTCTCTCTCTTGTGCTGTCTCTCTCAAATAAATAAATAAAATCTTAAAAAAAAAAAAAGGTCTATGTCTTAAAAGAAGTCTGTAGTGGCTTGAATAATCAGAACTTTTTTACCGCTGTTGTCGACCGTCAGTTTGTTTTCCTGCCACTGCTATCTAGGTCTTCTTCCTCATTGTCTGGCACTGGTCAGAAGCACTCATCTCCAGCAAGTCGGCTTTTGTTAATTCCTCTCGCGTGGTCGTCTCTTAGTTCTTGAACTTCTGCAGGATCGGTATCATGAAACCCTTTGCCATCTTCTTCTTTTCCCCCATATCCCTTGTCTCATTCATAATCTCCTTGATTGTGTCTGTCAAAAGTTCCTTAAAGTCATGCACAACATCTGGACAGTTTTCTCCAGCAGGGATTTACTGTATTGTGCTTGATGGCTTTCATGGTCTTTCTGTAACAGTGTTGGCATCTTCACTGGTGTCATCCTCCCAGACTTTTTCTTGTTGTCTCTTCCTTCCCATTATACAACCAAAAGACTGGCAGCTGGTGTCTCTCTTTTCCCATCAAGGCTGGATGCTTAGCAGCTCTGGTGATTAAGGGCAATGCTGACCATCAACTCTGTTGCATTTGCACAAAACAGTAGAGTTAGCCTCTCCTTTCCTGCCTTAAATCCTTTGCTTGCTTCTCTTCCTAATAAACGTCCTCTGTGGTATTTCCCCCCCACTTTGCTTGCTTCTCTTCCTAATAAATGTCCTCTGTGGTATTCCCCCCCCCCCCAAATAGGGCACTTTCACTGCATGAAAAACCTGTGGCAGATAGATACCCTTTCTCAATGATTTTCTTTATGGCATCTGGGAACTTGTCTGCTGCCTCTTGGTCAGCAGAAGCTGCTTCTCCTGTTCTCTTGACATTCTTTAAAGCCAAACCTTTTTCTAAAATTATCAAACCATCCTTTGCTAGCGTTAAATCCTCCAGCTTTAGATCCTGCACTTTACTCTTGACTTGAGTTGTCACGTAAGGACCTGACTTTTTCTCTAACCATATTAGACTCTGCAGGTAGGCCTTTCTTGTAGTAAGCCTGCACCCACATAAAAGCTACATTTTCTTTTCTTTTCTTTTTTTTTTTTTTAAAGATTTTATTTATTTGACAGAGAGAAACACAGCCAGAGAGGGAACACAAGCAGGGGGAGTGAGAGAGGGAGAAGCAGGCTTCCTGCCGAGCAGGGAGCCCGATGTGGGGCTCGATTCCAGGTCTCCAGGACCATGACCCGAGCCGAAGGCAGTCGCTTAACCAACTGAGCCACCCAGGCGCCCCAAAAGCTACATTTTTGTATGCAAGATATAAAAAATATTTTGCAAAAAGTGCAAGGATTTTGCACTTGCTAAAGTAGCTACAGTGATATCTTCACAAATTTCCTTTCCTTTTTTAATTTTTTTAACAAGAAGAAGTCTTGATTCATTTATCTTGAGATGGTGGACAAGCACACTGCAGACCTCAGTGTAGAGTACATAGTAAATGACTCAACTTGTTATTGTAATGTCATAACTTTTCTCTGCTTCTTGGGAACACCTCCAACATCACCGGTGGCATTTTGTAGGGGTCCCATAGTGCTATTCATAGTCTGTAGTATTATCGCATTAAACACAGTGAAAAATACACAAGAAGCACCAGACATCACTTTTCATGGTGAGAGGCCATGTACCAGAGAGACGAAATTCTCTGGCAGAGATGACTAGAGACACACAGCACTTTAAGCAAATACTCAACAGTGAAGCCTACCATAGTAGCAACAGGAGTGCCTACAAAATACCAAAGTGTAATTATAGTAGTACTGCAGTTGATTATGTAGTTAATTTTATACATTTATGAGTTAATACCATATCTATACCTTTGTTTACCTTTTCGTTGACTTTGGATGGCATCATATAGTTACAGTCTGTGCTGATCTGTGTAAGTTTTGATTAATTTCAACTCTTTATGCCAGATTTGTGCATATTATGATAGTAAATGATAAGTATCTACATACAATTTACTCATTCGTGACATACCTTTTTCTTAATGTTAAAAAGATTTCTATGCTAGCAGTTTGTCTGTGACTTTCATCAAGTTGTCCTTAATCTCCAGAAACTTTCCCAGTATATTTATTGAAAACAATCCATGTATAAGTGGATCTGTGCCGTTCGCACCTCTGTCTGGCTTTTTGGTGAAGATTGTCCTTGAAGTAGTCGTACTGAAGGAGGGGACCATTACACACTGTAACTACAGGAAGCTTTAAAAATGAGGCAGTTCTGACCCTGTCCTCTCCAGCCAATATTTTGATCATTTGGCTTCCCATGTAACTTGCCTATAGAAGAAAAATTGTGCTGTTTAAACTCAAACATTCTGTTCGCCTTGTGGAAGCAGGGTTTTGAAAATAATAAAAGTTACCACCTACTTCTTCACCTCATTCTCAGACATAAGCCATTTCACAAATTCAAAATCCCTTGAATGAAAGGGAGTCCAAGTCTTAGCATCCCAAATATTTCACCCATCCTTTATCAAAGGGACCTACAGCTATATCCAAGGGAAAAGGAAACATTCACATATTTGAGAAATGATGACATATGAGCTTTGAGATTCTTTTAATACCTTGGAATTAAACTTCCACTGTGCTTCGCCCAGAAGAGTACTATCAAGGTGGATAATAAAGTTTTTTTTCTAGTACATCTCCTAGAGGGCCAGATGGGTTTAGGAACCCACACCATGGTCATTTCTCAGTACCTGAACACATAGTAGGGACATATGTACTTCATCGTTATATGAATACCTGCTTTCACTGCCCGATCTATGGGGTGTGACCTAGTGTGGTAGAAGTGACCAATTGGAAACCCTTACAACTGCGCCCATCACCCCGGAAAACATGCACACAGACGATCACAAAATATTAAGCCAAAAGCAATATATTACATTCCTTGACAAATTGCAGAGATTATTGGCAGTATCAAAGATATGAAATATGGAGTAGTGATACCTACAACATTTTGCTTATGTCTTTGGCCTCTGCAGGAGACATGCCTTAGAGAATTAGACTGGATTCTCATAGGCTTAATCAGGTAGTGACTTCAACTTCAGCTGCTAGTCTAAATATTGTCTGTTTATTAGTGTAAGTCAGCAGAGACTCTAGCCTCTGGTTTGCAGCTATTGATCTGGCAAATGCCTTTTTGCTTTATACCAATTAGCAAAATCAGTGAGGTATCGTTTTCTTCCACTTGATAGGGATAATGGTTTATTTCACTATCTTAGTTCAGGTTTATCTGGCTCTCTGTCAAAATTAGCATGCAGAAATCTCACTCATTTCGCCATCCCACATGGCAATCATATTGATCCACAAATGGATGATATGATGCCAATCATATCTATTCGGCAGGAATAATATGGTAAGATACATGTGTGTCACAGAGTAAGACATAAAAATCTAAAAATATTCAGGGTCCTTTGCTATCACTGAGATTTTTAGTGGTTCACTGAGTCTAGGGCATAGCTGTGTATTCCCTCTAACCTGATATACCATCTACACCTTTTAGTTCTTTTAATAAGAAAGAGGCACAATACCTGGATGATGTCTTTAGATCTTGGATCAAGAGACACCGCATTTGAAAGTGTTTCTTCAGCCCATTTATGAAATGATCTGTAGGACTGGCCGTTGAGAGTGAAGTCCAAGAAAAGAAGAGGGTCTTGGTCTTCAATTGGATCTAGCTGGATTTCAAGCCATTTTTCTATTTAGGCTAATGACCTGACTTAGGTGCTCAAGTGTGTGTTACTGATCAGGATGTTCTACTGAGCTTCTGGTAAACCCTGATAGGATAATCATAATATGGATACCCAGAGGTTGGAGAGAAACATCACAAAACTGTTTTTCTTTTGAGACATAGTACTTGCTAGATACTGGAACTGGTAGAAGGGAATGTGTAATAGTTGGATAATGCTTATAACTGATTCTGCAACCTAAGCAGACCTTCCAGTCATTAACTGGGTGTTTACTGCTCATAAATTTGAGCACGCAGAGAAACTCTTTTTTTTTTTTTTTTTGAGAAGCTCTATTTCTCGTGACCATGAAGTAGTAATATATAAGCCGCCGCTCTGGTATATCCTTAAGGTACAAGCAAGTTATGTGAACTATTGACTCTGACTTTCTTTGCATTTATATCTACTCCATTGCCACCTCTCCATTAACACACAACCATGGCCTCGAAGAGATTTCTTCTCCATCGGATTAATAAAGAAAAAAAATGGAGTCCTATTACTGAGTGTATTGCATGATATGCTGACATTAGCTAGAAACATACAGCTGTAGCACTCAGCGGTGCCCCTAAGCAATACTATGGAAAGGAAACACTTCCAGTGAGTAGAACGTGGTACAGTGCACTTTGTTCAGCACTTTTTCTGGAAGGAGAGAGGCTGAAACACAGTCTATAATGACACATGAGCAGTGACTGACAGTTTGATAAGATGGTCAGAGACGTGGGAGAAACAAGACTGGAGAACAGTTTCTAGATAGACCCCTTAGACAGGCATGGAGTGTGAGAATATATATATATATACCTTACCCAAATGCTCATCAAAGGCTACCCCCTTCATGGAATAATCTGTTGAAGATGTTGAAGATGACCCAGTCTCTGGATACCATGAATAGTCTTTTCCCAGCTATTTAGTGCATGATTGAGGGGTTTATGAATCAAGTGGCAAGGGCTATGTGGACAGAGATGTTGCCTGGGGTTTCCCTCACCGTGACTGAACTGGATGCCAGTGGTGCTGAGGGCCTAAGCTGCCAGCACCCGAGACCAATATTGATTTATCACTGTTTATCTAGTGGCAGGTTGCTCACACAAGACTACTTTCATCATGATTTGTCCCAACTCAAATAAACACGTAGTACATGACTTTTTCTTCACTCTTCGCGGTGTTTCTCCCAACACCCCACTTATGGGTTTATTAACACTCTCTTCACCATCATGGTCTCATACAACATCATTGCTTCTAATAGTGAAACTTACTTTACAGCAAAAAGGAGTCAGACAATAAGCTCAACCCTTTGTGATTTAATTCTCTCTATACCTCATCATCCAGAAGCACCATACCCGAAGGAGATGTGGAAAAGTTACTAAGGGCTCAGCTGTAGAGCTGACTAGATAATGACACTTAGGAGGGAAGGAAAGTTGACCCTGTAAGTCCTAACTTGTGTTATGTGCTTTGAAGCAGTGACCAGTGCCTCTTATTTTTTCCATCTAACCTGAAATAAGAGAAGTTCCCTTTCACTATTTTGCTTAGAGGACCATTTGCAAAACGTTTGCATTTTGTTCCTGCATGTTTTCACACCTTTGAGCTCTGTGAAAGAGTAGAGTGGTAAGTGTTAACAGAGGACCAAAGTAACCTATCAGAGACATAACTTCAATGGGTGAGATCCTTGAGGAATGAAGATTTGAATTGCCCCCCATAAAAACAATAATAGGAGCTAAGGGGCTGGCTGTGGGTAAAGATGGGTAGTAAGAAAAGGAAGTTTTCATATCTAGTCTTTCTGTTTTTCTCAATTGAATCTTTATTATTAAAATGATTCTTTTTATTTTTTGACTTGATTTTTCCTAAGATAGGACACTTCCGGAAACACATGAATAGTGAATAAGTCCTTCACTTGCTAGCCATGTGAACTGTGCGAAATGAGAGCAATAATGGTACTACAGCCTATCCATGAATCCCCGGCCTGTTTTTCCTATCTGGAAAATAATATGTCTAGATTAGATTATGTCATATATTTTTGTGCAGCTTTAAGATTTTATAAGACTTGAAGAGTATGAGGATAAAATCCAGGATAGTAAAGATGACTGCATTACTCTTACCTCCATCCCCCTGATAGAATTTTTCCCTTAGTTCTCGAGGGAGTTTTATCAGCTTTTATCCAAGCTAGAATTTTCAGAGCTAGAATGCCAGCCAACTTCCTGAAACTAATTGGGATAAAACTAGATGGTTGAACTTTGAGGCTAATACAAAGTGAATGAAATTCGACACCTGTGTTCTAATCCAACAATCTGCCTGACAAAGAAAGGTAAAGATTCAAACAACTGCGCAAAAGCATTTAAAGCAATGGCTTTTCATTTTTGCAACATTATTAGCAACCAGTACTGATAGGCTTCAGAATGGTTTGAAGGCTTCTTGAGCAGTCTTTATTAACTGTGGGTGAGCACATGAATACAAATGGAATTAGGCAAAACTGAATAAAGCCAAAGATCCAGTTCTTGAATATTTTTACTTAAACCAGAGCATGGAGCTCCTTAAGTGCTGGTTAATTAGTTTGTTGACTGACTTGAGACTTGGCGTGTGAAAGCATGATATGAAGGGAAGCTGAGGACAGAAGTGCACTCGCGTCCCTTCTGTTTTTCTTTGGCGTTAGTACCCTGAAAATACAGCTCTGTGATGCTCACTTTCCCTACTTCTAAATAATTTCCATTCTGCCTTGTCAAGATTAAATGAGATATTGCCACTCTATAGTGATTTCTATAGTGCTACAGTGCCTGGCATCTAATAAAGATCAGTTAATGGGAAGGGGCAGGGGAAACTTCCTCACAGAGATTTCAAAATAAGCCCAAGGGTAGAAGAAATAAACTTGATTTGAGTTAGGAGAGAGTCTGAGCTGCCCCTAAAGTGTGGTTGTTTATGGTACCACTCACCAAGATGGTAGAAGCACAAATGAGGGCCAGTGAGTTAAAGCCTAGTGTCCCCACAGGTGGGAAAAGAGCCAGATTGCATAACACCCAGAAGCTCAAATAGCCCTCAATTATCAAGTAATGGTATGTTCATCTGCAAGCGGTCACAGAAAATAAAGGATATTTTGGAAATAATTTTCAGGTTTTATTCAAATGTTTGGCATCATGTAGAGACTAATCAAGCAGACTATAACCCTATTTAAAAATGAATACATTCCTGGCTACAGCAATGAATAAATACTAGAAAGAAATGAAGTCAGCATTTCTCCCTTTTTCTCCCCTTGATTCAGAGGGAATACTTGGAGATCTAAAGTCCTGCCAGTTAACTGGATATTAGCTAAGCATTGAGTTTGGAAATAACAGTCTTACACAACTATTGAAAGAATTATTTATATTCTCCCATGTGCTAGGGGTTCTCTCACGAGCTAACTGAGCTCAACCAGTTTTCCTCCGCCCCTTTTCACCTCCACCCAGATGGGATGGAAGGAGTAGTGTGCCAATGTTCAATTACTGACTTCATCCTCAATAAAATCTAATGATGGCATTGCACTGTGAATTCAGACCTTCAGATAATTCATATCAGCTAAAGTTTATTTCTGTTCATTTGATGAGTAAAGCAGTTTCTTTTTTTTTTTTTCTTAAGATTTTATTTATTTGACAGAGAGAAACACAGCCAGAGAGGGAACACAAGCAGGGGGAGTGAGAGAGGGAAAGCAGGCCTCGGTGGAGCAGGGAGCCCGATGCGGGGGCTCGAACCCAGGACTCAGGGATCACGACCCAAGTCAAAGGCAGATGCTTAACGACTGAGCCACCCAGGCGCCCCTGATGAGTAAAGCAGTTTCTAAGTAATTTAATTGTCTAGAGTAAAAAGGAAGAGTTTATCTTTAGTATCTGTGCTCACTTACTACCGTGATCTACACACCAACAATATCAATTAGCAATTAGACTATTTTATTCTTTTCCTTACCAATTTTAATTTAATTACACGTGTGTTTTCCAGGCTGGCTTTCTTGATTTGTTTAGAATTTGTGAAATCTAGAGCTTTAAAAAAAGGCGGGGGCAGCGGGACTGTGAATCTCATCAAGGTTATAAATGCAATGTTGAGTAAGAATTGCTCTGTGTGTATTAGCTGACATATGTGGCTAAATAACATTCGTATACATCTCAGGAATGCTTAAGCTCTTTAACTGCATGCCTTCATGCCCACGACAATCAGTATCAGCCCTAGCCTCATTATACCAAAATCACTGAATCTGAGAAAACTAATTATAGAATCAGTGAAATCAGACTGAACAGAAAAACTGAAAGTGTTTCATTTTTTGCAAATAAAAAAAAAAACGTCCAATTTATTATGTGTCTGTACATGTAAATTGGTTTTACTTTTTTCTTATGTTCTTAGAATTCATTCAGGAGGGTAGACACAGAACCAACATTAAAGGACTGAGAACTCGGCCAGCAGATTTTCCTCATTATATTCCTATGCCAGCACTGTGGGAAACATCCAAGAGAGTGTTTATCAATTGAGTAGTTATTTTATAGGTATCTAGGCAGATATTCTGATGTGATTATAGGGTCTCCGAATAGTCATCAAATTATTCATGATATATTCAACAACATGTATTAATAATATGTGTTCCTTCTTTACCTCTCAGAGCTGGGGGAATAGCGGTGGTCAGTCAAATCAGACTAAGTCCCTTCTCTGATGGGACTTACATTCTAGTTGAGTAAAGAACTTAATTAGGAAAAACACTAAGTTGTGTTAGATACTACAAAGGAAAATAGAATAAGAAGCCAGACAATGTTGTTTAGCTTGAGAAGCCAGGGTGGACATTTGAGTAGAAAAGCTACATTCAGTAAGTTATGAGCCATGGGAAGATCTAGGGAAAGACCTTACCAATATAGGGTACAAAATGTCAATGTCCTGAAATGAGAACTAACTTCATATCTTCTCAGAACAACAAGATGAGGTCTGAGAGTAGGTCTGAGCAGGTTATGTACATAAGGAGTTTGGATTTTAGTCTGATTCTGATGGGGAATTCACTGTGGTGTTTTAAACAGGGAATTAAACAGGGAATTGAATGTAATATTTTTCCTATTTTAATTGTTAAGACATAGTCTACCCACAAATCTACCCTCTTGAAAAGTGTGTAGATCTGCTTATTTTGACACATACAGGTGATCCTGGCATTATCACCATGATCAAGATCTGCAGTAATTTCGACCACCCAAAAGAATGGACTGTTTCCCTTTGCAGTAACCTCCACCCCCAGTAAATCCTTTTATTGTCACTATTGTTTGGCCTTTTCAGAATATCTTATTTTTGCAGTTATACAGTATGTAGCTTCAAGTCTGATGTCTTTCACCTAGTATAACACATTTAAGATTCATCCATGTTGTTGAGTCCGTCAGTAATTTATTTATTAAAGAATTGTATGCTATTAAATATATTTATAAATATTAATTATTATTATTAAATTAACTATTATTATATTAAATCTTTAATATAAATATTAAATACATGCATCACAATTTATCTGTTTCCTAGTTGTTCCCAAGTTTTTTTCCCCATTTACAAAGTAACCTGCTGTAAAGATCCTCATATAGGTTTTTGTGCAAACATATGCTTTCATTTCACTTGTGTAAATACAAAGAGGTAGGATTCCTAGTGTGTACGATGAATATATGTACAAATGTAGGAGTCACTTCACCGTTTTGCATTCTCATGAGTAACACCTGAGTTCTAGGTGTTGTGCATTTTCACCCACACAGGGTTTTGTCTTTTTTGTGGTTGTTGCCTTTCAGAATCTGTTTTTAGCATCAGTGTAGTTGATAAATGGAAAACAACTATATTAAGTAAGGACGGAAGACAAAAAAGCAGTGAGGTTTATTGCAATAGTCAAGATGATGGCTGACAAGGCTGTGAATGAAGATGGCTGTGACAGGGCACCTGGGTGGCTCAGTTGTTAAGCGTCTGCCTTCAACTCAGGTTATGATCCTGGAGTCCTGGGATCGAGCCCCACATTGGGCTCCCTGCTCGACGGGAAGTCTGCTTCTCCCTCTCTCACTCCCCTTGCTTGTGTTTCCTCTCTAGCTGTGTTTCTCTCTGTCAAATAAATAAATAAAATCTTAAAAAAAAAAAAAGATGGCTTTGACAGAGATAGTAAGAAACACCATTCTTGGAATGAAAATTGAAAGTGGATGTGAAAGGACTTGTGAAACATTGGACATTAGGTATGAGGGAAGAAGAGGTACTGGGGTAAAGAGATACATGGAATCCATAGATGAAGAGTGGATTTGGAAACCAAGAGTCTCCTTTGAACGTGCTGTGTTTGAGATGCCTCTTAAACATACATGACAAAATGTCAAGTAATGAGATGACTACAAAACAAAGTTTAGAGTAGTGATCTGAGCCAGGCATAGGAGTTGGAGACTTACATTTAGGTGTTACTGGGTCTTTGTGATATTTAATACCTTTGTATGGAATAAGATTGCCTAAAGAGAATTTATAGGAAAGCAAACCGTGTGTCATCATAATGATCGGAATTGAGGAAGAAAAGGAGGAAATTGCCATAGTAACTTGTAGGAAGTAGTCAATGACGATAGAATTCCACTGTGTAGTTTTATCATACAGTCCTTGCTTTTGGCCATTGTCAATTTTGTAGACAAAATGTATACAAGTACAGATAGCATGAGATTATGTAGCTCTCAAAAACAATCCTCAGATTTTGATGATGGGTGCTTGGCTGTCCTTCTTTTTCCTCCTCAAACAGTTGTTGAAGTTATTTTAAAAATGAATGAAGAGGGGCACCTGGGTGGCTCAGTCCTCAGGCATCTGCCTCTCAACCCAGGATCAAGCCCCGATTGGGCTACAGCTCAACGGGAGGCCTGCTTCTCTGTCTCTTACTTCCTCTGCTTTTTTCCCCTCTCTAGCTGTGTTTCTTTCTGTCAAAAAAATAAATAAAGTCTTATAAAAAAGAAAAAGAATGAAAAAATGGCTCAGTTACAGCATGAAAGTCAGTCACTCTGAACTCTATGGAGCAAGCTCAAAAACTTTTTGGTACCGTGACTAAAAGGCAGACCTAAGTAAGTAGGTTGGCATCTTTAATACCTGAATAAAGAATACTTAATTCATCCTCAGTGTTTGCACAGCACAGAGAACATTGTAAAAGTAATGTAAATTGTAAAAATGGAAGTACGTGGAAGACACCAGCTTTGGTGTTAGGCAGGTTGGATTCAAACACCCTGTCTGCCCCTTTAGAATTTCAGTAGAACACCAGGGTAATTTTTTTTATAATACAGAGCAGATCAGATCACTTTCCTAGTCAGAATGCTTTGTTGTTCCAGCTCCATAAAATAAAAAGTCCTTACAAGATCTGATAATGCCTTTCTTAACTGATGTGTTTCTTCCATTACCTCTTATGTAACCTATTACAAGTTTCCCCTTCTCTGGCTTCCTTTCAGATACCATATGTGTACCATATGTGTACCAATCACAGAGCACAGTAGACATATTACCACCTCAGATCCTTTGAAATGTTGTCCCTTCTCCCTGGAATGCTCTCCTCCAGGGCATCCTCATGGCTCATGCCCTTACCTCATTCAGGTCCTCGCCCCAAGTAGTCCTCTCTGTGAGCCTCCTTCCGCTACCCTCTATAGGATTACAGCATCCCTCAACCCACTTTCTCTGCCTGACTTTACATCAGCTAACACACTAAATATATTTATAACTCAAATGTTTTTTGTGAATAAATGTGAAAGACATTAAATTATCCACTAATACATAAACTCCCTGATGGAATGAATTTCGTTTTTCTTATTTACTGCAGTATCTCCACGAACCAGAAGAGAGTCTGGCACATAATAAGCATTCAGTAAATATGCACTGGATGAATAAATTAAATAATGTTCACCAGTCACTACACACAGTGTCTACTTTTAAAATGACTACAAATGATAGTGTGGCATTATTAGTGTTATCATCAATAATAGTTTTTTTTTTTTCATTAAATTCCCTAAATGTCAACTAGAATCAAATTCTGTGACATCAGTGTATATCTATTTTATCCGTCCTTACCAAAAACTGAGTAGTTAGATTTTCAGCTTGGCTACCTCGAGGTCTAAGAAATCTCTCAGACCCGGGAGTGGTTTGTGGAGCTGTGAGCTATATCCTCGGTGCACTATGAGCTGTGTTTCACGGACCTGCTTCTGAAAGGTATTGCACTCTCTCTGCTGAAAATGAGCTGGACTTGGAGAAAACACATATCTTTTGTATAAGACAGCTACAAAAAAAAGAAAAAAACAGATGTGTCTCTAAGACAGTGATATTAGATCCCAGAAACAGGTGTGTTATTTCCCAGCCTATTAACCATTGAGCTTGGTCATTTACTCAATGCCAGTTTTGTAGAGGGTCTAGCTTTCACACTTGAGGTGTTTCCAACTCAAAGACTGTAGTGGGGACACCTAGGTGGCTCAGTTGATTAAATGTCTGCCTTTGGCTCAGGTCATGATCTCAGGGTCCTGGAATCGAGCTCCACAGCAGGTTCTCTACTTAGCGGGGAGCCTACTTGTCCTTCTACTCCATGCTCCTGCCTGCGCGCGCTCTCTCTCTCTCTCTCTCTCACACACACACACACACAAACACACACACACACACACACAAGCTCTTCCTCTCGCTTTCTCAAATAAATAAAATATTTTAAAAAATACTGTAGCAGATAACCATGTTGCTTAACAAAAGCAAAAGCCTTACTATGGAAGATTTCTAATAATGTAAAGGCTAAGATGTACAGTGAGCTAGGCACTCTGATTGATCATATCTCTCAAAATCCCTCTATTATGGGCTGATAATGTCCTTTTAAAATTTACTGGTTGAAGTCCTCACCACCAGTACCTTAGAATGTGATTGTATTCAGAGATAAGTTCTGTAAAGATGTGATTAATTTAAAATGAGTTCTTCGGGGTGGACCCTAATCCATTATGATTGATATTCTTATATGAAAAAACTGGGACACACAGTTACCAGGAACACACACACACACACACACACACACACGCACGCACGCACGCACACAAAAGACCATAAGGAAAACAGCCATCTTACAAGCCAAAGAGAAGGCTTAAAAGAAAACAATCCTCCTGACTACTGACCTTAAACTTCTAGCTTCCAGAACTGTAAGAAAAATAAATTTCATTTGTTTAAATCATTTAGGCTATGGTGCTCTGTTATAGCAGCCCTAGCAAACTAATATACCCTCCTTGAGATAAATGCTATTATTAGCCCCCTTTTGAAGTTGAAGAACCTGAGACCAGAAGGTTAAGTGACTTACCTAAGGATGCTCAGCTCATAAGAGATAAGGCCATGATTTGCAACCAACACATCTGGCAAGAGCTCAGATTAGGTAAGAAAGGCCCATTATTAGTGCAAATGCAACCCTGAAGCAAGAAGAAGAAACAGAGGAGTAGATTCAAAAGTCTGACTAGTTGAGATGATTGTCTTAACTTCCTGTCAAGATTTTGGGAGAGGTTCAGAAGCAAAGATCCAATGACTCTCTTTGTGCTGGTTACCTTCTACTTCTAGTTGCAGTCATCTTCCCTCTAAAGCCTATTTTCTTACAGGGCAAGAGAAAAAAATACATTAGAGTATATTTGTTTCTGTTTTAGTTTACTATTGCTTTAGTAATAAATTACCACAATTACCATAAAACAGCTCAAATTTATTATCTTACAATTCCAGAGGCCAGAAGTTCAAAATGAGTCTCAGTGGGCTAAAGTCAAGGTGTCAGCAGGGCTTATTCCTTCTGGAGTTTCTAGGGGAGAATCTACCTGTTTACTTTTCCCAGCACCTGGATGCCACTCCATTGCTTGACTTCTAAAACCAGTGGCATAACGTCTCCAAATGTCCCTCTAACTTTTCTGCCCCTCTCTTCTACTTTTATGGACTCTTGTGATTTCATTGGTCCCACTTGGATAGTCCAGGATAATCTTCCTATCTCAAGGTCAGCTGATAATTTAACAGTTCACAGGTTCTAGAGACTAGGACATGAACATCTTTGGAGGGGCCTTTATTCTGCTGGCTAAAGCTTCTATCTAAAGGAAAACGGGAATTTAGATATCAAAGTCACATCAGCATAAAAGGCATACGTAGACGGGGTGCATTCCGGAGCTGATGGGATGAGAACTGAAGCTGGCTGAGCAGAGTTCTAAGGAAGGTGGGGCAGCAGGTCAGGCTCACAGAGGAGGAGATACAATCAGGAAGGAGAAAGATGGCAGGGCCTTGGGAGCTCCTTGAGGCTGTCTCCCCCCAACCACACACACTAAAAGCTCTATGTTTTCAGTGAAATTAAGTTACCTCTGTCTTCAGGTATGATAATACTACCCAAAATAATTCAATTAGTATACAGCATTGCTTTGGCTATGGTGGTCGGTTTGGGGGTGGCCATAGGGCTAAGATGTTAAGTCAGAGCAGAAGCCAGGACTCATGTTCAGAGGTTGGAGAAAAAGACAAAAAGTTTAATATGGACCAAGAAACATAAATCAGGTAGTCTCAGGAGCTGTTGGCATTCCCATGATGACAATGAGGGAAATCAGTCTTAGGATCATGCTAACTATAGAAGGGGAAGTCTAGACAGGAAAAAATGAAATAGGTCCTTATTGTAATTCTTGAAATGCTAAATCATACTCTTCCTGAAATTTAATATTCCTGTAGATCTTTTTAAAATATGAAAAATTTCATTTTCTTTGTTAAGGCAGTTTGAGTTAGAAACTGATGTATATTCTTACACAGAACACTCAGTGAATACATCATTTGGGAGATGCAATGACACCGGGAACATTTAGATTTAGATAGTTACTCCCTGAGAATTCAGTTTTATTCAAGTTCTGGATTGAGGGTTTTAATCATATCACGTTAACAATACTTGGAAATCATCTCTACATTCTACTGATGTACATTTTGCTTCTATGTAACTTTATATATTTGATATTTTAAGCCTAACTGTTAATAGGAAAATTGGGATCAGTAGATTTTAACCTTTCTTTCAGAGTTTTATATTCTAATTATTCTCTTTACCATGGTCATATGATTTTTTTTTCAGTTTTCCCTTATTTCTATGTTGTTAATTAGGTCCTTTGGTAAAACTCTTTCAACAGTTCATTGCTTTTTTCTGCTGGGATTTATTGAACATCTAGTACATAACTCTTGTGCCAAGCACTATTTTTTTCTGTTATGGGTTCAAGAAAATTAAGTCGGATAAGATTTCTGCTTCTAGTAAATTTATATTCTAGTAATGGTAAAGACATATAAATAGGTTCAAAAAAAGTAAATGAAAGTAACTTTAAAATGTAAATGCTATGAAAAAAAAATAACTTCCTAGTAACCTGTTGCAACAATAAAAATATACAACAAATCAACCCAAAACTGAGTAGATTGCAGAGAATTTATCTTTATCTGGGAGAGATCTGGGGTTCAGGTAGTACAAAGTGGGTTCAGATAGATAGTTTGACAGGTTGTAGGGACTGGCATAGCTCTGTCTTTCCAAGCCAGAGGTACAAGAAAGCAAGTAAAAACAAGGGAGGTATTTTAGGTTTTGTATTTGGGAAGGGTAAGCTCTTATACCCATATCCTATTGGCCAAAACAACCATATGGACAAGCCAAAGTTGAGGAGAAGAGATGAATACTCCTTGAAGGTGAAGCTTTGGAAGTGGAAAGGTGCAGGAAAGGTGAATATTTGAGGCCAATAATTTGGTTTATCACACAGACTCATATGATGGAGAATGACTGGAGTGATGGGTGCTACTCTAGATGGAGTATTTAGATAAAGACATCTCTGAGGTGAGATATGAATGAAGAGCCACGTGAAGAGATAAGTGGAGAACATTTCCATAGTAAATGACTATGAAATGGGAATAGTTCCAGAGTTGCCAAAGGAGGGTGTTACTGATCGACCTATCACCAAGCTGCTAACGCAGGAAACTGCAGGTGAGCCCTGGCACTGTTGGAGCCTACTGCTCTGAGCAGTGAACCCTGAGGGGGCTGGGCAGACCAGAAGCATAGCTTGTGGCTGAGTTTGCCAACATTGTTGCTCAACAGACTCAGGTTAATTTGTGGCAAGAGCAGCTAATAACTCAAGAAAGGAGTGTTTGGAAAAGAAAAAGGGAGAAATTTGTTCCAGCCGGGGCAGGTGACAGGCTCGTCTTAACAACCGACCTCTCCAGCAAGATGGACACCTACTGCATTGTAAGGAAAGTTTGGGGGAGGCACATACAAGACAGCAGGCAGGGAACACATAATCATGGGTGGGGTCAGTATGTGTTCAATCCACTATCATGGGCAGGGAAGGGGATGTGTGGGATGTGGTGGTCTAGTCACTCCATTGCTATCAGAGCTTTTCTGGCCTGGTGGTTAGAATGTTGTTGTCATTGCAGAACATCTTTGTCTATATCTCAAGGAAGTACAATAAGAAATAAGAACAATGGGGGATCCTGGGTGGCTCAGATGGCGAAGTGTCTGCTTTCAGCTCAGGTCATGATCCCGGCCTCCTGAGATCCAGTCCTGCCTCAGCAGGGAGTCTGCTTCTCCCTCTCCCTCTTCTGCTCCACTTGCTTGTGCTCTCCTGCTCTCTCTGTCAAATAAATAAATAAAATCTTTTTTTTAAGAATTTTTAAAAATTTATTTATTTGACAGAGAGGGAGAGAGAGAGAGAAAGTGCACAAGCAGGAGGAGTAGCAAATAGAGGGAGAAGGAGAAGCAGGCTTCCTGCTGAGCAGGGAGCCTGATGAGGGGTTCCATCCCAGGACCCTGGGATCATGACCTGAGCCCAAGGCAGTTGCTTAACCAACTGAGCCACCCAGGCATCCCCAATAAATAAAATCTTTAAAAAAAATGAGTTTCAATTAGAATAACAATTAAGCAGTCTTGTCCATTTCTCATTTTCACTTGAGATCTAACTTGAGCAATGCGCTCGATAACAGCCAGAGTGATTGAAGCATGGAAAGCAAGAAAGTGTTATAGAAGACATTAAGGATGTATGCAGAGGCCAAATCATTGAGACTCTTGTAGTTCACATATTAATGTTGAATTGTATTCAAATTATAATGGGACCCACTGGAGTATTTTAAGCAGGGAAAGATAATGGTATGAATTAAACTTTTAGGATATCACCTTGGCTGCTGTATAGAAAGTTAGTCTTATGGGTAAGCAAGGGAACAGGGAGAAATATCAGAGATTATTGCAGTGTTCTAGGTAAAGGACAATAGGGTTTACACTAAGATGGTAACAGTGGATACAAAGAAAAGTGTCCTGATGATGCAGTGCATTTTGTAGCCAGATCCAGTAAGTGTTGTTGGTAGTAGGATTGCAGTTGTTTATTGGAGTGATAGGATGTATACAGAAAAAATGTCAGTTGCAAACTGGTTGCTATTTACTTATATAAGAAAGGGTTTTTTTTTTTTTATATGTGAAATATTATTATTCTAAATAGGTAATATTAATGTAAGTTTGGTTTTCTATTTTAACTTGTAGTAGATGAAAGAGCTCATTTCAGTTGGATTAGATTTTGGTTAAATAGAAGGTATTTCAATGACTTGTAGGCTATATTTTTAAAATTTCTTATAAGAAAGGTCTTCCTTCAGAAATACTACCTAGAACTCCAGGTGACAAGCAGATAAACAAGAAAAATTAAAATTTGTTAGTTTCAGCTCAGCCATGCATGTGGATTTGGGTCTTTTGACTCTCATTCCAATGGTCAGAGTAAATGTGTTTGCCATCAATTTATCATTTATCAGGTCAGGAATGTCAAGAGAGACAGAATTGACATATCACTGAGAGGCTGTACATGAGGGCTACAAAGGCAAACACAACCCATTTTGTGGGAAGCACTAAAGAAGCATTAAAAAGTTCAACTGTCTATCAGAATTCTATAAAGGGACAGCTACACCAGAATATATATGCTTGTTATTAGTACCACCAAAGTCAATGCCATTCTAATGGGCTAATTCTAGATAAAAGCACAAATGAGCCCCAGGCAGCAATGAGAAATTAAGCATGAAAAGATGGGGCAGGGTATTTAAAAGGCAATATTTAAGATTCACCCTCTGTCTCAGGGGTTTAATGGTCCAAATTAAAAATTAAACACAAATGGATAGGAAAATATACTTTGCAAACACTTTAATGGTAAATAAGAAGCATAGAAAGCATAGAAATGTTGCAGTGGTCAGCAAGAATTTGCTAACCTCTTTCTGGCTTCAGGTGACCTGTCTGTTTCCAGTACCTCTTCCTTGTGTAAAACGATTGGTATCTTTAAGCATACCTTTCCACTGAAATTTATCAGAATATTCATCCCATGAAATGTACATTTATAAAGTTATGAAACTTTGGCATTCTGCAATTTTATTTTATTTTTTATGTAACAGTTATGCTCATACTAAATGGCACCAAAATACTAACATTAAGAGAAACATCTTAAATAAAAATGTGTTTAATCTTGATAAACTCACTTCTCATGACATTCTAGATTATTCTGGGGGTAGTCGTCTTGGCTCTTCATATGGATGATAGTTTTGTTTGGTAGCTATTATGGGTAACCGAAAACTTATGGCAGTGAAAGAATTTGAGAAAAATAAAGTAATAATGACTAATTTTTAAAACATTTCACTTGTTTATTTTTGCCAGAGTGACAGAGAGAGAGAAAAAGCATGAGTGGGGGGAGGGACAGAGGGAGAAGCAGACTCCCCACTGAGCTGGGAGTCCAATGAGGGGCCAGGACCCTGGGATCATGACCTGAGCTGAAGACATATGCTTAACTGACTGAGCCACCAGGTGCCCTACAAAGACTAATTTTTAAGTACCTAATCGAGAGAAGTCCTGGGCTAAGCTCTTGACGTACATTATCTCATATTATCCTCATAAAATTCCAGTTGAAGGGCTGAAGAGGAGTCATGTTGGAGGAAGAGCTCCCCATTCACTGTGCAGCTAAATGTCAACCATTCACAGTGTTTGAGGAATTGTTAGAATTCTAGTTACCTTGAGCTCAAACTGAAAACGCCTTAGATTCAGCTCTCACCATTGATAAGTCATATAAATATTGGTCCTCTTTCCTATATTTGTAGGTATGTAAAAATTAAGATGATCAACATATCAAATATGTTGTAGTGAATTAGGGTCATCTGTAAATGTAAGACAAAAAGAAATAAGAATGACTTGGGATTGACCCCGACTGTTGGCCAAAAGTCCATTCTCCATGGACTCAGTCTCTGCTTCTCGGCTTTCTGCCCCAGGTCATCTCTTCACTGCCCCACTAGGAATGGAGTAGGTAATTGGGGAGGTCATATTGTTTCCTTCTGTCAAGTGGATCCTCTGTCAGTCATTGGGATGCTGTAAGAAATGGTGCCGCACTGGTTGCTAGAGAACAGTTTCTTTAGTTAGGGTCGCTGGCTCATTTACCACCTCTCAGAAGCAGTGTGGATAACAGTGACATCAGAAGGTAGAGAATCCTTTCATTATCCAAATCTAATTACCAACCATCCTTTGGGTTCTAAGGGATGTCCTGAGAAAGAAAGTTAACCTGTGAACTTCCCAGGTTACATAGCCCAACATCCCTCTGCCACTAAGCATAAATTTTACTAAACTGAAAGACTCTCTGAATTAAAAATCTGAAGCTTCCATTGAGCCTTAGGTTTCCTCCCCTCTCTCCTGCTACCAGCTGTCTATGCTTTAAGACTCTGTTACTCTTCTGTCCCTCTTGTTTTGTATTTCTGGGAGATAAATGTAGTGTATCAACCAGGCTACATTCTCCAAGCGTCTAGGCAGGTGTTCAAATTCAGTGAAGACTGGCGAGTCTTGTGTATCCTTCACATTTTTCAGACAAATATTTAAAGCCAGAAGATGAGGAACTTTATCATCTTCATCAGAAGAAAAAAAACACGAGGCCCTTTGAGTCATGCAAAGGGCAAAACTCGGTGCAGATAGCAATGACTCTCAGATGAATGTTTCTAACGTCATTAGGTGATTCACACTTGCCTGGGGACTTTGAAGGTCAAATGCCTTAATCTGGAGATCTTTTGTAGATACATTACAGGACAGGAGAGGGGAGCTTCATAGTGTCCTGTCCTCCTGCCCCTCCAACAACCAGCAAATAAGGACAAGTTTTTCTAATCATGAGAATGTGGAATCTGTGGGAGTTGTGAGAAAATGTGCGTCTCTGGTGAGGTTTTGTAGGATTTCACATCACTTTGCCTCACCTCTTGTGTTCTTAACTTAGCCTACATAGAAAACACGCATGTGCTGTAGCTGTGAGTTGGGGAGGGCATCTTGTCTGGGGATTGTACAGGCCACCAAAGGGATGCTGAGGCATCCAGTATGTGCCAAACACTCCGATGAGCATTGATTGTTTAATCCTCACATAAAGGTTATAAAGGAAGACCAGTAATCCCCAAGGGGAGATGAAGCTGAGCCTGGGGGAAAGTAAGTCAGTTATTACAGCTGCAGAAGGGACAGGATTCAAATTAGAAGTCAGGAGGGCCTGATTCCAGAGCCCACCTACTTGTCCTACATTTTGCTGTTTCTCTAGTCATTAATGCCTCACGGACTCGCTCCTTCATCTCACTTGTGATTCAAGAAAAATTCTTTTTTAAATTCTTGCTTCAAGAACTTAATGGAAAAAAGAAGGAATAATGGAGGGAGGAGAAGGAGAAAGAAGGGTAGGAAGGAAAAACAGAAGGAAAGAAAGAAAATGGGTTCTGTGGAATGGAAATCCACTAGAGTGTATATGTAATGCAGCCCTCTGGATACTGTGGCTTAAAGTGGTTTGGTTCTTATCTGATTCCACCCTGATGAACCTCTAAGGTACTTGTGAGAATTTCCCAAGGAGCTAGTCTGGAAACTAGTCAGTTACAGTCATCTTGGGAACAAAAGCTACTTGTACACAAGAGATCTGTCAGCTCAGAGAACAGTATAGGTGGAGTCAAGAGTTTGCATTAAAGGTAAAGAGGACATAATACTCATTCATTTTTGAGTTTACCCATGTTGTTTTGTAGACATCTAGAAAAGGAGTCATCTAGAAAAGGAATTGGCAAATTCTAGGGCCCAATGGTCACATGAGACCCACATCTGTTTTTGTATGGTCTTCAAGCTTAAGAATGAATTCTTTATTTTGCAAGGGCTAAAAAATTAATAAAGAATATGTAACTGAAACCAAGGGTGGCCAAAAATGCCTAAAGTACTTACAAACTGACTCTTTTCAGGGAAAGTCTGCCAACCCCTGCCCTGGAAGACTTGGCTGTGACTTCTCTCTTACCATTGCCCAACTCAGCAGTGACCATTCATGGTGATGCTGCCAGCAGTGCCTGTCACCACATTTCTTCCCTGGAGGCCAGCAGCTTGATATGCTTAGTAGTGGGTTCACCTCTTGTCACCGCAGATTATGCTTCTGGAGGTGCTAGGCCTGGTCTCAGGAGATGACTGTTGGGATGTACAGAGATGAGTTCTTCCCTAAGGATGTGGTGTTTTCAGACTGATAAGATACTCAAAATATTTACTTCCACCCTCTTATCATAGTGGTGAGACAGCTAGTGGTGAGTCACACATAATACTTGGGGAAAAGCTAGACTGGACCCAAGTTCTCTGGATGCTATAAAACAAACATTTATTGACTATTTGTATGTGCCAGAAATTGTATCATATGTTGAACATGAGATAGTGAAAAAAAGACAGATGAGGTAGATGGAAGATAGGATTGATTTTTGGAATAAGTGCAGTATTTGCATTAGATCTTCTGGGAAGAAGACACAAACAAATGTAGGAGTGCAAGAGGTTTATGGGGGTGTTGCTTGTAAAAGGAGCACTGTGTTAGCTTCCAGTCTAAAATGTATATGTGACTCTTGTGAAACTGAAAAAGAAACAAGCTTAAGCCAGGACTGCCTCAGACTGTGAGACCATCCAGCTGAGTCTCAGCCAGTCTAAAGGAGAGCCCTCTGGTAAATATGACCCTTTGGAGGACCTGGTTACCCACCACACATAGTCATTGTTGGAGCGCTCGGGGATGATCATGTCCTTCACTCAGCACTGTGGTAGATCCTGACGGTGTTATATATCTTAAATAAATAAATAAATAAATAAATAAATAAATAAATAAATAAATAAATAAGCTAGCAGTGCCCCACCATGGGTATACACTGAGTAAACTCATGGACATATAGTAGAATGGAGGAAGGGAGAGAGGCTCCATGAAAAGCTTCATGGCTAAATCTCTTTCTCCCTTTGATGTATCCATCCAAAATTATTCATTCTTTCAAATATAGATTTATCATCTTCTGGTAAGCTCTTAAAACATTTCCTAGGAAGGGGGATACATGAATTTCTTGATACCTGAAAATGAATGAGTCATTCATATTATGTGTCTCCATTATGAGAGAAAAAAATATATTGTGAGTATTGGAGCCTTATTTCCTAGAATTAGAAGAAAAGTATGCTTATCTAAATCAAGTCCTTTCCCCATTCTACTGAAAAATTAATAATAAAGCATATACAGTTAAGATGGAATGGCAAACCAAAGAGATGGAAAAAAATCACAAATTTTAAACTTTACAGAGAACTGTTAGCTCTACTTTTAGTTTTATAGAATGGATAGTCTATCAATTAGTTAATTTTTCTCCATTCCTATACCCTGGTCCAAGCCACCATGATTTCTCCCCCAACTTTTTGCATTAGCTTATCCACACAACAGCCAGAATGGTTCTCTTAAAATCTCAGTCAGATCGTGACATTTCTGCATTCAAAAAGTTCCAAAAGCTTCTTGTAACTCAGAGTACAAGTTAAAGTCCTTAGCTGGCCTGAAGAGCCCTGTACACTCCTGCCCCCATTACACGTCCCACTTGTCTGCCCCCCTGCTCACTCAGATCCAGCCACATTGTGTCCTTGACCCTTCTAACTAGAAACCTCTGCACTAGCTAATCTTCCTCAGAAGTATCTTCCCACGGTATATACAGTTGGTTCTCCTTCTGAGTGTGAGGTAATTGAGACTTAGAGAAGAGTTACAGAAAAAGTGGAGAGCTCCCATTTATCCTTTGCCCAGGTTCCTTTCATATTAATATCCTACATGACCATGATAGAGTAATCAAAACTAAGAAATTAATATTGGTATAATACTGTAACTGAACTGTAGACTTGATTGGGATTTCACCTCTTTGTCCACTAAGTCCCAATTTTCTGTTGCCAGGGTCCAACCCATTTACCCGCTTGCATTTAGTTGTCATGTCTTAGTCTCCCCCTGTCTGCAACATTTCCTTTGTCTTTTTGTGTCTTTCAAGATCTTGAGTTTTTTGTTGTTGTTATTGCTTTCTTTTTTGAAAGAGAGAGGAGAGCATGCATGCATGATCTGGGGGAGGGGCAGAGGGAGAGAGAATCTTCAGCAAGCTCCATGCCCATTGCAGAGCCCTAATGGGAGCTGGGGTGTTTTTTCTCATGACCGTGAGATCGTGACCTGAGCTGAAGCCAAGAGTTGGACACGCTTAGCTGATTGAGCCACCCTGGCACACTGAAGATAATGAGAATGGGAAGGTACTGCCTAGTTACTTTGTAAAGTGTCCTCCATTAGGCATGCTAGGTATATTATAAGAGGTACTTTTCACTATTTCACTTCCTTCAGCTCTTTGCTCAAATGATACCTCAGTGAAGTCTTTTCTGACCTTTGTATTTAAAAATATAACTCAGTTTCCTCCAATGCCAGAGAATTTCTTCCTTACTTTCCTACTTTACTTTCTTCAACTAATAAAAATGAAATATTCTTTACTTCTCAATTACTTCTTTACATGTAGTCATTCTCCCTTTACTAGACTATTGACCCCATGAAAACAAAAACTTCTGTTTGGTTTGTTCGTTACTCATTCCCTAGTTTCTAAAGAATTCCTTCACATATGGAAGATGTTCAGTAAAGGTTTGTTGAGAGAACTCACTGGGGAAAGAATTCACTGTTCTCAGGAATCCAGGAAGCAAAATGAGCTTACTACAAAGTTAGACATGGTATGCAACATGACAGAATTCCAAGGTAGTGGAATTATCTGGCCAAGAGACTGGACACAGCTTCATGAGATGCCTCACACAGGAGATGGCGGTTTTGTCAATGTAGTCAGAACTCCTATTTAAAATATAGTTCTTGCTGAGCTATGAAGGTCCAAATTTATAAGCTTGGATTTTTCTACTTTTTCGTGAAAAAAAATTGGTAAAATTATGGAAATGAAAACCTCTTAGCCTTTATGACTACTGTAGTTTGCTCAGTAAAATGGATTTCAGACGCAGAAACATTTCACCCTCAAACGGGGCCTTTCAAAAATCATTCCCTGACATTTCCACTCATGCAAGTGCAAATGCCTCCTGATTCATGGAGATTTGAAGCATGTTAAAAACCCAGACTGTTCTCAATTATGCCGGGCTTGCTATTCCATCAGCAAATTATGCAAGACTATTTTTGCTCGTCTCCTTTTTCATCCCACTTTTAATCCTAAAAATAGTGTTAGAATTTGTACCCTAAGTGGGAAAAAAGGTAGACAAAACTTGAATCTGGTAATTTTTTTTGCCTGTGACCATCTAAGATGTTGAACAGGGGAGGTTCTGTGAGCTAGAAGGCTTGGGAATTACCTAGAATTTCACTGTCTAGGGCCAAGAAGAAGAATGAGATAAGTGAAAAGATGTTGGATTCTAACGTGAGATATTCTGAAAATCATCTCCCCTCCCTGAGTGTAGATTTCTTTATCTACAAAGTGAGACTTGACTCCAATTTACTCACTAACTTATTTATTTATTGAATAAACATTTATTGAGTCTTACCATGGTCAATCCCTGAGTGTATATAAATGAAAGACACAGTTCTTCTTCTTAAGGGTTTCACGGTTTAGGAATATAGGTACTCAGAAAAAGCCAAAATTATATGGTAATATGATAACATTTATAAAATGGGAATATACAAGGAGCCATAGGAGCACAGAGGTGGGGTGGCTGTGGACAACAGGGAAGACTTTCTGAGTGAATGATGTTTGAGATGAGTCTTAAAAAATGGCAAGGATTGGCTAAGTGAAGGGAACTAGGGCAGAGAATGGAGGAAGACTGTAATTGGAGGGAACAGCAAAGTAACTTAATACACATTTACTGGTACACACCCTGTACAAAGTACTGGACTAAAAGCTAGAAATAGAAAAGAAAAGTAAACGGACATGTTAATTTTCTTCACTAAACTAGTCTTCTAATTGGACAGAGTTCAAAATTAATTATTCCAAGGCAATTGTGTTAAGTAAGGGCCATGAAGAAAGGGTGGAGTATTTTAAGAAATGATTAAGAAGAACCAGGTCAGGAAAGGATTTTTTTTTTTTTTTTTTTACATTTTATTTAAGTCTTGAGGGAGTTTAAAGTGCAAATTAGTGATAAATTAACTTGGAAATGGGAATAGGGGACAAAGGGAGGGGATATGTTTCCGACATTGGTAATGACAAGACCTGATTGGCTTTATATTTATGTATGTATGTATTTATTTTTTTTTAAGATTTTATTTATTTATTTGACAGAGAGACACACAGCTAGAGAGGGAACACAAATAGGAGAAGTGGGAGAGGGAGAAGCAGGCTTCCTGCTGAGCAGGGAGCCCGATGCGGGGCTCGATCCCAGGACCCTGCGATCATGACCTGAGCCGAAGGCGGCTGCCTAACGATTGAGCCACCCAGGTGCCCCAAGACCTGGTTGCTTTTAAAGATCACTCTTGTTGCTCTGTAGACAGATTGGTGACCAATTAGAAGGTGACTCAAAACAGTCTAGGAGACAATGATGCCCCAGGGATTTATGAAGTCTATAGTGGAGTAAGAGAGAAGTGTCTTGGATAACTTAGGGAGATGTGACATTGAGATCAGGAGGCATAAACTGAGGGATTGCCAGCATAAACGTGATCAGTTGTCAGGGTATTGAGAATGAGGCATCTGTGAGAAAACCAAACTGAAATTTAAGAAGATAGACATGCAAGCCTGACCTTTGGGGAAAAAGAAAATATCCAGAAGGAAATAGAACCTTGAGTGGCATCAGAGTATAAATGATGGATATTTCTCATGAAGAAATTATAAAATGAGAAGAGCACAGAGTGTAGGACCAAGGTTTGAATACCACCAAAGTTTAAAGATTAGGTTCGAGACAGATGAACCCAAAAAGAAGTTAGAAAAAGGAGATATTATGAAACACTAAGGTAGTCTAATAGAGAGGTTGTCAGCACTAGAGACGGAAAAGTGAATATAGACAAGTGAATGAATGTATGCCATTGGTAACCTACCGTGGATCGCATATTGAAATTGACATGAAATAGTGTGATGAAATTGACTGGAAAATAGGGCAGAGGGAGAGAATGGAAGGCTATTAATTGAGATAATGTATATAACAGCCTGTCTATATATTTCTGTTCTATTAGCCCACTCTGTCCCTTAGTATCTTTGAAAATGTAGGATTGTAATATATATAGGTAATATATACACATGTATTGGGTAGATAGATAAGTAGGTAGGTAGTAGCTAGCTAGATGGATAATAGATATCAACAATTTGGAACCTAAAAGTAAACTTAAAATGGCAAACAATTCTATTGCTTTTAGATTGTTCATTCTTAGGGAAATTGGATACTTTTTTTAATATCTGCACTCTGCATTTACTGAGCACCAGATGAAAAGATTTGCACCTGTGTGTTTAGCAGCCTGGAGGGACACTAACTGCTTTCTCTTATATCTTCTTTATTTTTTCTGTACCTGCAAGACAAAAACTAGGAGCTATCTTCCAGCTGGTGTTGTGGGGCTACTGTGAATAGAATGAGGTCCGCTCAGACTAGAGTTTGTCAGGGTAACGTGGGCATACCATGACTCAAGGAACCAATCTCATTATGATTTATCAGAGTAGCTACCTGAGGTAGATACTTTGGATTTCCAGGCGAGAGGCTTATTTTCAGAATATGTCTTCTTTCACATTAATCCCAAATGTTGTTACATTAAAGCTCATCAACTTTTGAAACTTCCTTTTGGGGGGGGGGGTATGGTTTCTGATCCCTTTTCTTTTCATGCCTCTACTCTTTTTTTTTTAAGATTTTATTTATTTATTTCATAGAGAGAGAGATCACAAGTAGGCAGAGAGGCAGGCAGAGAGAGAGGAGGAAGCAGGCTCTCTGTTCAGCAGTACCCTGAGATCATGACCTGGGCAGAAAGCAGAGGCTTAACCCACTGAGCCACCCAGGCACCTGCCTTCACTCTTTTTAAAAATTAGTGTCACTTAATTAACAGGTGCAAATCCAAAATACACAGTTACTCAGTCATGGCAAGTGCAACCGTGTAATCCACACCAGTATGGAGGTTTCCTTCCTTTCCTCACTTTCTCCTTAGAGCATCCTAATCTAGGACTCCTTACAAATAGAGTTATAAATTATATACAGCTCTTTATTAGAGCAAAAAGTGTTCTATCTATTTGGAAAACTGTCCATTTCTTTTAAAGTTAAATATGCATCTTCCCAATGTCCCTTCAGTTTCACTGATAGGTGTTTATCTGAGAGAAATAAAAACATATGATCCCGTATCAACTGGAATAAGAGGGTCCATAGTAGCTTTCTAGATAAAAACCACACATTAGGGAAAAAAAAAAGTTCACCAGCAAGAAAATGCTTCAGGAAATTATCATAT
>PITA01018601.1:0-39856 GCA_004023965.1 Spilogale gracilis
GTTCCATTTAGCTAAGAACTTAGGAAACAGTTATGATTTCTGCAAGTTTTTCTCAAGCTACATCTTTCCCCTTGTAAGTGACACAGCATATTATTGGTAGTGATCAAAATGCCCCACTCTCTTGTAAGATTTCAACATCAGAGCATTATAATATTAAAGTTAATATTTTTAAAAGATTACTTATTTCCAAATACTCATGCATCAAACTTCTGGAGCAGAAACTGAACATGAGCGCTTTACAAAGTATGTTTCAAGACCCATCGAATGTTACCGGCACTGGCAGCTACTATGTGTCACTCTGTCTACAAAGTGAGCATCAGAAGCTGACATACCTTTAGCTTACTCTGAAAAGTTCCTATGTGCAATAGCTGTGAATTATAATAAATCAAAAATCATGCTTACAAGTTAAAAAGGTTCAAATAGCATTTCATTTCAAATGCAACGTCTAACAGGTGTTCTTCAAAGTGATACCTGAGTAATGCTTTTTACAAGGCTCCTTAGACTCTAGCATCTTGCAATATATTATTTTTAATTTCAATTTCTCAGGGGCATACTTGGAAAGTACCAGAGTGACTGTCTTCAGATGAACATGGCTCTTGTGTCAAAATAAAAGTTCAGGCTTTAGAAAATTAGAAAATTATGAAGCTCCTTATAGAAAACTGTAATCTACCTTTTTTTTTATGATGCAAATAAAGAAAGCAATCTTGGAGTAATTCATCTGTGTTTGAAATCCCTTTGCATTGCAGTAAAGTGTTCTTTAATTGACTGGTAAATCATTCTATGATCAGTTTAGCAAATTATTTCTCTCTCTCTCTCTCTCTCTCTCTCTCTCTCTCTCTCTCTCTTTTTTCTTGGCTGACTCTGGGGAGCATTGGGCTTTTATGGTAACTGTTGTTTCATTCCCCTTTCCAACTGAACTGCCATAACCCCCACATCGAATAAACAAGTTGAAGAAGAAAACAAAGTCTATGTGAGAGAATTCAGATGTGCCTGGAATTGAATAAATATAACATTTCTGCCACAGTATTATTGAGTATGAGACTTATTAACAGCTGAAAAATTCAAGTTTTCAAAAAGGCTGAGTCCCTCCAGAGAAATTTGAAAATAGAATGCAAATAACTAGATCTAGCTTTACAGTAATTGCTCAGACAAAGCCAGGGGCTCCACTGTTACTAGCAGAGCTGTAAGCCAGTTAATTGTATAACACACACACACACACACACACAAATCACTTACAGTACACTGATACAATGATTTAAGGAGAGAATATACTTTTAAGTTTTTTGTAATGCTTTTGGGCCATTTGGTAGTTATAGGTACTGTTAATCTTATTCTAAACATCTAGATCCAGGTATAATCAGGAAGTTCATTTTTGGCTAACTTCTCTCTTTGCTTCCTCTTCTCCCTTTGTTGATACTTTTATCAATTACCCATTCAGGCATTTCCTGTGTGTGCCTTTTAGAGTGACTTTACTTTCAATCTCTTATGAATTGATTCCTCTAATTGTGTCATCAATCATGATTTAGTGTCTCTTTGAGATCAGGGAAATTCCCCAAAGCCGTCCAGGCCCAAAGGGATTCATTTTAGGGTACACCCTTCAGAGCTTTACACTTGGGCAGAAAAGCCTTCAAATCATATTATCTAAACAACTTCTGTCTGTTCCATCTGAAAGAGCAACTCAAATCTGTTGTTTGTACTGTTCATTTTCTTTATTCCTCTTTGTCACCTGCATGCAGCTCTTTCCAAATCACTGAAAATTCATTTTTCCAAAGTTACATTTAAAACACTAGTACTGTAATTTTGTCAAAGGAATCAGATCTAGCATACCTTATTGCTTAATATTTTCAGCCTTTCATATCTTTTAGATGCCACTTCCACAGATTCATCCTCTTTATTAATTTTATACTCACCATTTGAAGAACTCCTGGCTGTGGGAGCCATCGGTATGAATGAAGCATTATAAAATTTTATTATATTTTATTATTGCGTATTCTATTATGCCAATAAACATATTGAAAGAAAGCTATTGGTGTTTAACATGTAACAAATTCCCAGAATAATGTTGTTTGAAACCTTCATTTAATGCATGACTAAACCTTGTTTCATAGACACAGTAGATTTGAATGAGAACCAGCTCAATTTTACTTATAATAACAAAGATGCTCTAATAAAAGAGAGATGTTCAATTTACTACTTGGACTCATATCTGTCATTGAAATGGAAATAATAGCTTCATGCATAAAAACACAAGAGGGAAAGCATAGCAGGGCTATAGAAATTTAATTGCATTAAAATTCATATTATTTTTGTATTTTTAAATGGATCATGTTAAATTTCTCATTTTTCTGCCTGACATAATTCAAAATGTGAGAGATACTATTCATATGGTTCAGAGGCAAAGCCTAATTATCTAATATTTTCAATTGCTTTGTGATCATTGATCTCAGGTCACTTTGATTGTTGCACTTTTTTGGTGGAAATGAATATGAAACATTCAGTGATTCATGTCTGATATTAAAAAAAATCTTTAGTCTCTTTATGTGGTTACTATTAAGAGAAGCATACAGAGATTTAATCATGTTGATCTTACTAATATTAATGACTAAGAAAAAGTCAAACCCCAAGTAGAATAGCAAAAGATTACTTTCTAAAGTGAACGTACTTCATATCCACCATCATTTCTAAACTACTACCAAACTGTTTTATAAACTACTATATTGTTAGTTTGAATATTCCATTACAAAGTGTGTATTTTGAAATTTTAAAATACTGGTTAATCATAAGAACACTGGGTGCATTTTGAGAATTTGTTACAACTCTGAAGGTAGTTTTTTTAGCAGAGAGGAAAAGTGATTTCAATATATATTTGCATGTTTTTTCCCTAGTTTACTTAATCAAAAATTCTAGATTTTCACCTCCTGAGGAATGTATATCTTTGTTCTTTGGGTGGACCATGGGTACAATGTACTTTACTCTGGATCGACGTGTGGAAACTTTCCAGAGGAAAGAAATAATTCTATAAATCATAGAATTCATAGAACTCATAGGAACACTTTAAAGAAAAAGGAGTCATTGGCCTCCATGGCTAATTCAGTCTTTGGAAACGTGTAGGTATTAATAAGTGTACGTGTTTAAAAGACCAGTGAATAACCTCCTTGGCCCTCCTCTCCCCATTTGAGGTCTGAGCCAGTTGGGATACAAGATATAGGAATCAGATAAGCTCAAGATATTAGGTGTGGAGAAGATAAAACCAGATTGGAGGATATGACTTGAATCTGATGCGATCACACAGATGTTCTAATCATTCTTCCACTGCATTAAACTCGTTCACCTTGTAACATGTGATCCAGGCAGCCTCTGTCTTCCCTACGGAGGCGTTGCCTGGACTGGTGAATTTCCCTCATGAGTTAGCTGAGAATGCGTCCAAAGAGCAAGTTCCATGAGACACCAAGTATAATTTGCTCAACTGTGCCCTTTCCTTCTCCAAAATTCACCTGTCAGAGAAGTGACAGTTCTTCTCTGAGGGAAGAGTAGTTGCAGGATGAAGAATGAAACTGTTGCTCGACTTCTTCCCATAGAAGAAACATGAGGAAAGGGAAATACATGTTCTTCCCTTAAAACAAGTTTTTCTTAGGCTGAATTTTTGGAGCATCTTGCTGTAGTTCCTGGGAATGGACAATCATTAAGCTCTTCTCCCGGCTTCAAAGCCACTCTTCTAAATTTGGCTTTGTGGGGTCAGATTTCTGTATTGGCAGTGGAGGGTAGCGTGTGCCCATTGGGCTTGATAAGGGGAGATAGCAAACCCAAGCAGAAAAGGAAATTGCTTCTAGCTGTTTGCTCTCCCTGTTTTGTTTTTCTTGCTGTCACCAGCGAGCCCTCCTCTTCCACTGGGGCGGCAGAGGGTCACGTGCAGGCACTGAAACCCACTCCGTAATTTCTCCAGCCCTCTCAGAGCCAACCTTTTCAGCCCTGCGGAGACATCAGCACCACCAGGCTGGTCGCTGGCAAAGAGTCCTCAGCCTCAGCTCTTGCCTTTCTCTGCAGAGTTTCCGGGGTCCCCAAGCAGCCCCTTGCTCAGAGTCCCCGTGAGCTCCCTGGCGCCTCTCATCTGAGCGTCTCAGCAGTAGCGATTTCAACCTTACTCCCGGTGCGGTACCTGTTTTCCACTTGTTCCCATCCTGTTACCTTAATGTTTTCTTTGTTCCTTCTTACTTCCCTACTTAACATATTTTTACACATAATTGATAATTCCTTAAGTTAAATTTTATCTGTTAATGTAACTGATAGGGTTTCTATCTTCTGATTAGACCCTGGTTGTTACCTTTGGCCATGATAATATATCCAATTTTGAGGAGAGCTCTTTTAGCTTCCTTTTCTCTAGGATTCATGTCTTGGTTTTGCATAATGATAATTTGGTGGTAAATGCATTCTGCTTGTTAATCTATGTCCTTATAGGGGACACTGACAATAGCAAACACACGGCAGGTTGGAATAGCCAGTGCAGGTACTTTTGGAAATGCCACATCCATTATATCAATCCTGTATTGCCACAGATTGGGTTCCTGGAGTTAGAGTCTGAAACACATTTATATGTGCAAGATAGCATTAGGGAGGGCCCTTGGGGTGAACCTCTGTGCAAGGGAAGGGAAGTAAGCAAGAATGGGCAGTGGGAAAAGACAAGATGTGATGTAAATTCAGTATCTTGGCCAATCGTATGAGCTCTGGCTCTGAACTGATCCCTTAGAATTGTCCCAAAATGAGCTGAAAGAACCTGTTATTGGATTTAGCACATTCTAGGAAGCGGTGTGATTTTGTTATATCTCTCTGCAGCGGAAGCAATCCCTGGTGGTTAGTCAACTGAAGTTAAATTGAGGCTAGTGGAAGGAGGGGAGAATGGACCAGGAGGTGAAACTGTTTTTATCAGGGAACTCAGATTTTATATTCCTGAAAGTTCACTCCTATGATGGTTGAAAGAGAGACTAGGTTGAACATTGGGGCTGATGAAGGCAGGGACACTTGGAGTCCTGAGGGTTTAAATTAATGTGGGATGGAGGAAGGATGGGTTTAAAAGAGGCTGTTTAGCATTTGGCCATGGATAGTGTGCATGGCGAGGGAAACGGGGAACATAAAGATGATTGAGTTTATAGCATATATAATAAGGTTATGCTACAACCAGAATAGAAATTAAAGAGGAGAGGCACCTGGGTGGCTCAGTCTGTTAAGCTGCTGTCCTTGGCCCACATCGTGATCCCAGGGTCTTGAGATCAAGCCCTGTGTCAGGCTCCATGCCCAGCTGGGAGCCTGCTTCACCCTCTCCTCCCCACTTGTGCTCTCTCTTGCAAATATATAAATAAAATCTTTAACAAATAAATTAAGGAGGAGCAGTTGTAGTTGAGACTATTTGGAAGACACTTTACATCTGAAGTGCCTGAAGTAAATCCCACTGTAATCCTTAGACATTTTATGTGGAGGTCTGAAAATCAAATACAATTTCAGACTGCTATGTGTGGGAGGTACCGACAAGTGGATAAAAGGACAGGATGAGGACACTTCAAAAATAAGTGCAAAACAACACTAAAGAGAGATTGTGATATATAATTTTATTGGATTACTTGACCATGATGTCAGCAAAAACTTCTTATATTTTTTTTTTTCAAAGGAAGATCAATTTCACTTGACATAAACATTTTTTTTTTTCCTTTGTGGTCAGCAATGGTGTGGGAAAGAAGTAGGGATGGAATGTAAGGAAAGACTAGACATTTATTTTTGTCAGTTTTCTTCTCATTAGATTCAACTTAACTGTGCATCCTGTAAAAATATTTTAATATTTATTTACTTATTTGAGAGAGAGGGAGAAAGAAAGTGAAACAGAGAGAAGAATTGGCCGCCTAACTTGTTGAGCCACCTAGGTGCCCCTCAAAATATTTTTGAATTTCAATTTTTGTCATCTAGAATTTTCACAATCTCTTCAAGTTTATAAAACCCGAATTTGATGTATTTTTTATTCATTTCTCATTGAAATATCTGATAAAAATATCATAGATAAATGCCAAGGTCAGAACCTTACAGATTCACACTCCCTATTATTATTAATGATAAAATATTGGCATTGGAAATAATCACTTTTACTCAACAAATATACAGAGCCGTTATCCCACAATCTATTATAGAAGGCTTTAATACATGATGTATTAAAGTATTATCACAAAATATAAACCATATACCGTTACCTAAGATTATTCATTCCTTACGAAAATGACTCTAATGATAGAAGCTTACCTGTATTCTTTTTGCAAAAAAGCACACACTATACATGCACACTTCACTATAGCTCTGAACATTGGTTATGCCTGCTTTTTAGACAAGGCTTATTATGTTATATGGCATGCATACTTTAACATTCTTTAACACAGTCACATTTTGATCCAAAAAGTACATTAATTGGTACATACTTAATCAGAGAGTCGCAGCCTCATTACACGTGTGCATGCAATTAGGTTGTAAGGCATAACAATTAAAAGCAAGGGCTCTAAAGTTAGACTTCTGCATTCTTATCATATTTGTTAGTTTTATAACCTTAGGAAAGTTACTTAAGCACTGTGTACCTTGATTTGGATCATGTATCAAATGGGGATAATAGTGCTTTCCTCGGATACTTGCTGTGAGATCCCAATGAGTTAATGAACGCCACGTCCTGTGGGATATCATACACTGAGAAAACACTCAGTAAATATTCTTTATTGTTAGCTACCTTACCATTTACCATATAGGATTCTACTGTCTGACTATAGCAAAATCTATCTGTTCTAGTTTGGGTGAACAATTAAGTAATCACCACTGTGGGGCCTTTAAAAATCATGGCAGCTGTGGAAATTATTCCTGATGTTCCTTTATACAAATGTCTCTAAGTATATATCTATAAACAAAATCAATTGTTTGCAGGTTACAAATATTTTTGATTTTGTTTAAAATTATTTTCTGCAAAAAAAGTTATTTTCTGAAGTAGTTTTACTAAGTTGCATTTCATCAGAAATATATGAGAAATCTTATTTCACATCCTCAAAACTCTTCCTTTTTATTTCAGACTCTTAAATTTTGCCAATCTACTGGGTGTACAAAGATATATCCTTGGGGATTCACCACTCTGATTCTCAGAAAACTGAGCATCTGTTCAGAATGTAGTGCCCATTTGGATTTCTTCTTTTGTAAAGTCTGTGTCTAAATATTTGCCTATATTTCTCTGAGGCTGTCTGTCATTTTGTTTCTGATGAGTAGGAGTTCTTGAAATATTCTGGATCCAAGTCTCTCTGATCGTATGTGTAGCAAATATCTTCTCTCCATCTGGTTTGCATTGCTAGAGGTTGTCTTTTGATAACTGATTTGCTTATTTTAGTGCTTAATAAATTTACTAAATTTATTTAAACAAATTTAGTTTCATATTTAGCTCTATTATTCCAAGAATTGGGGTTTATATGTGGTTTGAAATAAAGGCCCAATATATTTTTTCACATAACCAATTGTTCCAGGATTATTTATTGAAAAGACCAAAGAAAATAAGCAAACCACTGCTTCATGCAATAACTTGTGCTCTCAAGTGGAGCAAAAAATTTAAATCAGAGTTACAATTTATAGGCTTAATCTGCTATTTAGATAGATAAAGTTTTAAACTTTAAAATTTAAGTTTTTACTTCCAAGGTTTAAAATTGACATCTTGAGGTACCTGTTAAGCATGGGACTCTTGGTTTGGGCTCAGCTTGCCATCTCAGGGTTGTAAGACCCAGCCCCACATGGGGCTCTGAGCTCCAAGAGTCTGCTTGGGACGTTTTCTCCCTCCCCCTCTGCTCCTATCCCCGTGCTCCTCTGTGTACTGTCTCTGCCTCTCTTTCTCTCTGTCTCTCTCTCCAAAATAAATAATCTTTTTTTTTTTTAAATTTAAAAAACAAGATAAAATTTACATCTTGGGTTTGTTGGGGAACAAAATGATAAGGTATAAAACCAATAATTAAAATCTCTAGTATTTTGAGATTCAAGTACTTTTTACAAATGAATAAAATTTCCAATCTATTGTAATCTTGAAGGGGATTTTTCATATTTTATTTAAAGATATTTTATGTTAGTATGCAGGGAAAATTACCTTTTATTTTTTTTTGTGTATCCTTAGGCTTTATAGCACCTAGAGTTCTAAAAGTTTGCATTTCTTTTCTTGGATTTTTCTAGGTATATTGTCTTCAGATAATGACTTTTTTTTGTTTGTTTGTTTCTACTTGCCTACTCCTTGACTTTTTTATTCGTACCTTCCTTTATAGATTCATTGGTCAATTGTCTTCTTTGGATACCTATCTTTAAAACTTTGTGTATATCTTTGAATATGAAGAGTAGGAAAGTAAAACTCCATTTTTAAAAGGCATCTTATTTATGGGCACTTGGGTGGCTCAGTTGGTTAAGCATCTGCCTTTGGCTGGGCCCACGATCCCAGGGTCCTGGGATCCAGGTGTACATCAGGGTCCCTGCACAATAGGGGATCTGCTTCTCCCTTCCTTCTCTCCCTCCCCATATCTCATGCTCACCCACTTTCTCTCTCCCTCAAATGAATAAAACAATTTTTTAAAAGATATATTTTGATTGACAAATGTTGATTAGAATTAATGTTTTTTAAGAAATTAAAAAAAAAGTTAACCTAGCCTCATATTCAGTTTTTAATTTCTTTATATGCTAATATATATTTTATTTAGTTGCATTTAAACATATATGGATATTTATAATATTTATTTTTGTAAGTCACGTATGGTTGTAGAAACATTGTTTTTCATTGTGAAAGTTCTAAAATCCTCATCTAAAGCTAAAAAATATAAATACTTATGTCTGTCTTTTAGATGCAAATGTAATCAATTATTGTGCTTTAATTTATATGAACATAAAAAATAAATAATCATCGTATATTAACTTTTCTCAAATTGAAGATATTTTACATGTCTTCATATAACATTTTAACATTTCCTGATAATTAAATGAATACAAATAAAGTTTTATTATTTAGACTAGATATATTGATGTTAGAAAAATATGGTATTTAAATGAATTTCTTTGGAAAATTTGCATCTTTATAGTATTTATACATTTGGGACCATAATTTCTACTTCTAGAGCTATTGTGAATCATGAGTCTTGAGAAATGTCAAGATTTTCCTAACTATACTGTCACATATTACTGTTCTCTCTGTTTAAAAAGTTACTCCCAGAAACCTTCACCTAACTTAAACCTCTTCTGGTTACCAATGTCCCTTAAATGATATCTTTACAGAAAAGTCTCTCTAACAGCATACATAGGGCTTTTTGTCTTCATTCTGTTTATTACCCATTATGTATTGATTGAAACAACAACACAGACTTCATATTAGATTTCCTGAGGTCTTAGTCTTATCTTAGAGCTTTTCTTTTCAAGTAATTTCTAGAGTAAAAAAATTCCCCTGTCTGAAAGAGGAATTATAATGGTGATTGACCTTTATCAAGCATGGCCTGGAAGGTAATTACTGGGTGAGGTAGGGGAGGATTTAAACCAGAGGATTCCAGGGTCAGCTGCTGCTGGAGTTCTGGCTTTTTTTTTTTTCTTTCTTTTTTTCTTTTCTTTTCTTTTTTTCCTTTTTTTTTTTTTTAATTTGACAGACAGTGAGAGAGAGAACACAAGCCAGGGGAATGGCAGGCAGGCAGAGGGAGAAGCAGGGTTCCCACTGAGCAGGGAGCCCCATGCAGGGCTCCAACCCAGGACCTTGGGATCATGCCCTGAGTTGAAGGCACACGCTTCACTGACTGAGCCACCCAGACGCCCCTGGAGTCCTGGCTTCTTACAGTGTTGTATTCTAACTGCGTAACAAACACAACACATTAATGCAAAATTTCCACTCAAACGTGATTTTAACTTATCTTCAAAGAGTAGATATCAAGATTTTCCATCTGTCTTCTCAAAAAGTTTTACAGTTTACAGGGTCCTGGGATCAAACTATTGATCCTTAACCTATTGGAGGCTTTTTTTTTGGGGGGGGGTTATTCTTGGCACCCCTGTCCAAGTTCTGCTGATTATATCTGAATGGTTTGTTTCTGGGCTGGCTTTTGGTTCCATTGCTCCATATGTCTGTCTTTATGCCTGTATCATACTGTTTTAATTACTGAAGATTTTTTTTATGTATATTGAAATCAAGAAGTGTGATGCTTTCGTCTTTGCTCTATCTCAAGATTGTGTTAGCTATGCAGTCTTCTGTGGTTGGGTTTTAGCATTATGTTCATATTAATGTAAAAAACTGTCATTGGGAATTTCATGAGGGTGACACTGAATTTGTAGATGGCTTTGGGTAGCATGGACATTTTACAATGTTAGTTCTTCTAATCCATGATGACAGATGTCTTTCTATTGGCCACATCTCTGCCCTGAAGTTTTCATAGGCTTTCCGTTTCACACAGAATAGGGGTCAAGAATCTTTGTCTTTGTACAATGCAACTAGTCTAAATTGCAAGGTGTTGAAATGATTTTATTTTTGCTACATTATGCTTAATAAAATATATTTTAAAATTAATTCCTCCATGTTTTGATTACTTATTTAATGTGGATTCTAGAAGTTTCAACTTACGCATATCGCTCACCTTATATTTCTCTGGACTTCGCTATTCTGCATATCCACTCCCCCTTCACGTGTATACAGTCGCTACTGTTACCACTTTCCTCCTTGCTTATTCTGCTCTGGCCACACTGGCCTCCTTGCTGCACCGAAAATATTTCAGGGCTGCTATTTGGGGTCCTTAAACATCCTAGGGACTATTTCTAAAAAAAACATTTGAAAAATTAGAAAAATAAATAAATAAAAATCATCTAAATTTTCATTAAGCAAACAGTGCTAAAGATATTGCAGAATTAAGTCTATAATCTAGGACTGTTTTTGATGAATAATCCAAAAGAATTTCAGCATGTCTTTAAGTGTATATTTTAGCTCTTCAGTGATGCAGTATACTCAGTTTTATGAGGTCCAATGCATGTTGCCCAATTATTGCTTGGAAAGTAATATCTGTTAAAGCTATAACCAGGAAGACATACACAAACCATATATCAACTGAAAAAGATTCAAGGTCATTGCATAATTATAGACTTTTGAGCATGTTCTATAATTAGGTCAAAATGAAAGCAAAATAAAAGATAGCTAAGCAAGACCTTTTTGCTTCACCTTAAAGAAATTCCTCTAAACAACTGTTTAGTGCAAATATCAGAAAAATGTTGATTATATTCCATGCTGAAAAGATGAATTAAAACCTCCCATGGATGCATATTAATTTAGGAAAGAAGAAGAGACTTTCAGAAATAATTTAATATGCAAATAATGAAGTCTTTCAAATTCCTTGTTTATAAAATACAGATTAAAAGAGCACTTCTAGGACACTTCTCAATTAATGAGTTCTTAACATTATTATTACGATTATTATTACCAACAACATAATCATTAAATTGGACTTCTCTTTTGATAAAAGCAAATACAGAAATCATGCTAATTTGAGATGAGAAATGTGAGTAGAACAATGGACCATTTAAAAAGACAAGATTCTTGGACTATTTTGACTTGGCTTTAAAGATAGTAAAATCACTATAGCAATTGTAGGTTTATTTTAAATTAAATCCCCAAAGGATTTATAGAAGATTCCTAAATATTTTTGCAAATTTAAACAATGGCAATTTTTGAAATTAAGAATGGCATTACACATTAAGTATAAGATGAAAATTAAATAATGTAGTATAAGCAAGTAAATATTGTGTTTAATTTCTCATGATCGTTATATGCAAATATGTACTTCTTATTCAATGGGCTTTTTAGGAAAATCATTTGAAAATTTTAATTCATAACATAGAGAATATTCACTTATATCACAATATTAATACATATTATTTAATAATATAAAATAAATGTACATGTGGAAAGTTTAAAATGCACTCTAACAAATCTGTTGGAAACTTAAAACTTAAATATTTCACAAATCAGAGATAATCACTGTTAATATTCCAATTACTGAAAGAGAGAGACACAAAGAGATTATATAGTGAACATATTTCATATTTGCATAATTTAGATGCACTGCATACACAGATTTATATAGAATTTATACTATATTCCTTTTTATTTCCACTATATAAATTTAAAAATGTATCCATATATAAGGCTGCAGGCATACCTCATTTTATTGCCCTTCATTGACTGCACTTTGCAGAGTCTTCATTTTTTACAAGTTGAAGATTTGTGGCAACCCTGAGTGGAGGAAGTCTTTGGGTACCACTTTGTGGGTAGCATTTTCTCCCTTCGTGTCCCTCTGTCACATTTTGGTAATTCTTGCAATATTTCAAGGTGTTTGATTACTATTATATTTGTTATGGTGATCTATGATCTCTGATGTCACTGTTGTAATCGTTTTTGGGGAACCAGGAAAAGCATCTATATGACATAGAAGACAACATAGAAAACAGGAAACTTAATGGATGAGTGTTGTGTGTGTTCTCACTGCCCCACCAATTGGCCATTCCTCCATGTCTGCTTTTCTCCTTAGGTCTCCAACCCCCCAAGTTGAAACTAGGCTTGTTGATAACTTTACATTCATTTCTTAGCGTTCAAGTGAAAGGTAGAATCACATGTCTTTCACTTTAAATCAAAGCTAGAAATGTTTCAACTTAGTGAGGAAGATATGTCAAAAGTGGAGAAAACCCCCAAATCAGACCACTTGTGCTAAAAAGTTAATAAAGTTAGACATGCAAATGAAAATTTCTGGAAGGAAATTAAGAATGCTAGCACCATGAATACATGAATGATAAGAAAGTGAAACAGGCTTATTGGTGTTAGGGAGAAAGTGGCAGTAGCCTGGATAGAATATCAAACCAGCCACAACATTCCCTTAAGCCAAAACCTAATCAAGAGAGAGGACTTAACTCTTTAATTTTGTGAAGGCTAAGAGGTGAAGAAGCTGCAGGAGAAAAGTTTGAAGCTAGCAGAAGTTGGTTCCTGAGGTTTAAGTAAAGAAGCTGTCTCCATAACATAGAAAAGTACAAAATGAAGCAGCATGGACTGATGCAGAAATTACAACAAGTTCTCCAGAAGATCCAGCTGAGATCATAAATGAATGTGGTCACACTAAACAACATATTTTCAATGTAGATGAAGCATCGTCTTTATATTGGAAGAAGATGTCGTGTAGGGCTTTCATACCTAGAGTGGAGAAATCAATACCTGCTTATAAAACCTCAAAGAACAGGCTGACTTTATTCTTAGTGGCCAATTGAGCTAGTGACTTCAAGTTGAAGCCAGGGTTCATTTGCTATTCTGAAAATTCTGGGGCCCTTAAGAATTATACTAGATCTACTCTGCCTTTGCTCTGTAAATGGAACAACAAAACTTGGGTGATGGAACATCTGTTTACAATATGATTTACTGATATTTTAAGCCCACTATTGAGACCCCAATGCTCGGAAAATAAGATTCTTTTTAAAATATTACTGATCGTTGACATTGTACTTGGTCACTCGAGGGTTCCAATGGAGTTGTACAATGAGATCAATGTTTTTTTTCATGCCTGATAACACAACATGCATTCAGCAGCTCATGGATCAGGGAGTCATTTCGGCTACATAGACAGTGATTCCTCTGATGGATCGGGGCAAAACAAATCGAAAACCTTCTGGAAAAGAATCACCATCCCAGATGTTTTAAGAGCTCTCATGATTCATGGGAAGAAGCCAAACTGTCAACATTAATGGGAGTTTGGGAGATATTGATTCCATCCCTCATGAATGACTCTAAGAAGTTTAAGCTTTGGGAGGAAGTCACTGCAGATGTGGTGGGAATAGCAAGGGAACGAGAATCAGAAGTGGAGCCTGAAGATGCGACTGAATTGCTGCAGGCTCATGAAAAAGTGGAACAGATGAGAAGCTGCTTCTTATGGAAGAGCAGAGAAAAAGCAAATTTCTTGAAATGGAACATACTTTTGGGGAAGATGCCATGAAAATTGTTTAAGAGACAACTAAAGATTTAGAATACCGCCCATAAAATTGGTAGAACAGCATCTAATTTTGAGAGGATTGACTCCCAATTTTGAAAGAAGTTCTATTGTGGGTAAATGCTACCAAACATCATCACATGCCACAGGCAAATCATTCATAAAAGGAAGAGTTAATCAGCACAGTGAATTTCATTACTGTCTTATTTTAAGAAATTGTCAGAGCCACCCCCAACCTTCCCTGACCAGTCAGGAGCCATCAACATCTAGACAAGACCCTCCACCAACAATAGACTTTTTGAAAGCTCAGCTTATGGTTAGGTTTGTTTGTTTGTTTGTTTGTGTGTTTGTTTCTTTTTAGCAATAAAATATCTTTAAGTTAAGGTATCTTTAAGATAAGGTATAATCTTTTTTAAAGATTTTATTTATTTGACAGAGAGAAACACAGCCAGAGAGGGAACACAAGCAGGGGGAGTGAGAGAGGATAAAGCAGGCTTCCCGCCGAGCAGGGAGCCCGATGTGAGGCTCGATCCTGGGTCTCCGGGATCATGACCTGAGCCGAAGGCAGTCGCTCAACCAACTGAGCCACCCAGGCGCCTCCCCCTTGCACATTTTTAAACATAATGCTATTGCACCCTTACTAGAGTACAGTATAGTATAAACATAATCTTTACAGGCACTAGGAAACCAAAAATTCATTTGATTAGCCTAATTGTGATATTTGCTTTATTGTGGTGATCTGGAAATGAACCTACAATATTCTGAGGTCTGCCTGTAAATCTTCCACTTAGCATTTTTTTTTTTTTAATCTATGCTTATAGGGGCAAAGTAAGTTACAGAAAACCTTCTGGTAAAACTAAGAAAGAAAGCTTACTTTTTGTCAGACAGATGGAAATGATTTCATATCTGCAAGATTAAATTTGGTGTCTTTGCAATAAAACAACCAGAAAAAGCAATAGCTTTTTAAAAAGTGCAAAAGGATTTGCTTGACAGTTTATGAATTATACTGCAGGTGTATGAAGAAAACTGTATACTTCCTTTAAAAAAGTCAGAAACTTAACAGGAAAAATGGCCACCTCAGATTTTTCAAAATACATTATAAGAAAAAAATGGCATCTTAAGACACAGTTTAGTTCTTAAACTTAATTGAGACATCCTTGACTCTTGCTTATTTGATACTGGTGATGATCATAGTAACTATGATAATAACAATAAAAAATGAGGAGAAGAGGAAGGAGGAAGAGGTAAGAAAAAGAAGAAGACCAAGTATATTGATGATGTTAAGGGAGAATACTTTTCTAGGCATGGATTTTTAAATAGCAAAACTAGGTTTTACCAATTTATCCTGGTCACTAATTATTACCATTCTGAGTCAGTGCACAGTCAACTTGTCAGGTGTTCAAAGCAAGCTGCTAGTGGTATCTACAAAGAAATCTAAATATAAAATTGCCATGTTATCATATTGCTAATGGGTACCACTGAATAATTCAGTACCAATAATAAAAAGGAATAAAAAATCTGTCCCATATCTCTACATTATGATTCAGGAGAGTAATTTACTTCTAATAGTCAAGGTAAATGCCTTTTATTTTTATCTGGAAGATTTTTTTTTTTAATTTCTGCCTTTGCTTTATTTGTAATCAGGGAAAAAAAGGGAGGGGGTTAATAGGGAAGGAATTAAGCTAGAGGCTCAAGATTTATCAAGTGGTTGATACTGTCACTCGATTTCAGGAGAGAAGTGGACTTAAGATAGAATTTAATGTCTATTTTCTGTTATAGATAAAATAATCTGGGAGACTAAAGAAAGTAGCTTGGACAAAAAATGATAGAGTTCTCAGATGTCCTCACAACTATTTTTGTTTTCCTATTTCTCTGGTTTCCTTCTATTTTAACCTGTAATAAGGATCAAGGTGGGGAAGAAGTGGAATGCACGTCAAGAAAAACTGTGCTAACCTATCATCTCAAGAGTATCTTTCAGAAAGCAGAAAGTATTCCCAAGGTAGTATTTAGAACTCCTTGAATGATTTGTCAGTTAAACCTCACTATTGTAAATACAATTTTCTTTTTTTTTTAAAAACTTCTTTTTAGACTTTATTTATATATTTAACAGAGAGAAACACAGCTAGAGAGGGAACAAACACTAGCAGTGAGGGTGAGAGAGGGAGAATCAGGCTTCCCACTGAGCAGGGAGCCTGATGTGGGGCTCATGACCTAAGCCGAAGGCAGAGACTTAAGGACTGAACCACCCAGGTGCTCCCAATTTTATTTTATATGTAAGCTCCATTAATAAGGTGTGTGTGTGTGTGTGTGTGTGCGTGTGTGTTTGTGTGTATTTAAATATATGCAAAGTTTATAGAAACATCTTGACAGTCCATTAAATATTATAATCACAAAATGGCTCATGGTACATCGTGACTTAGTGATATTAATATGTATGCACATCAATATTTTTATGTGCTTATATCTCTATGTGTTCAAATTTCCCCCTTTTTATAAGGACATAGTCATTTTGGATTAGGGCTCACCCTAATGATTTCAGCTTAACTAGCGGCAAAATTCTTATATTCAAATAAGGTCTCACAGACACTGGGGGATAGAACTTCAACATATTTTTGGGACCACAGTTCAATTCATAACACATGTTGTTGTATCAAAGGTTTTCATTAAATTTCTGGTTAAGATGCTGTTGTGAGTTTACACTATGAGGATCCCTCTCTAACCTAGTCACCAAGTAATAGTATATGCACTATCAAAATAAAAGGAAAAAGGACTAAAAGCAAAAGTAAAATGGCATAGCCACAACCAATAACAGGATAGCTGTCTCTTTGGAACACAAGAGGAAGCATAAACGTGAAATAGTTAGGGAGACTCTCTGAAGGCTCCTACATCTCTGTCAATAGCATTTGAGTAGAAGAAATCTCTAGACAAGACTTCAACATAGATTAGATACATCTTAGAGATAATTAATATTTTGGATGGTGGATCTTATGATACTATCATCAATGAAATAGATTTAGTATAGTATCAGATTAAGAGATGAAATTATTACCTTTAATATATTTATCATATATAATTTATATGTTAAGCTATATATGAATTAAATGTATGTAATTCAACTTATATCCATAGTGATCAGAAAGATGAGGTCCAATATGCATATAATGGTAATTTAGAGGAAACCAAGACTCAGGCCAGCCTTGTATTAATAATGGGTAAAAATTGTCTTAAGGATACTTGCACAGATTTAAAATGCACAGAAGGAAGAATTTTTAAAAACTCAAGTTACTATTCTCTTAAGCCATGCCATTTCTCTCTACACACACACACACACACACACACACACACACACACAGATTCATGATCTTATATGCAGAAAATCCTAAGGAATCCATCAGTGGACAAATAGCTAATGCATATTTATTATGGCTAAATATTATTTTCAAATAATAGGAATTAAAAGTTGCATTAAACATATAAGTTACCTGTGGTCATCTTCCATTGTGATGTTAAAAGGAAAGACATAAATGGGGCATTTGGAAGTGATTATGAGGGTGCTGTTGTTGGGAATGGGAATGAGAAGACAGGTCTGGTGGTGCTAGATGGTATGGGAAGGATCCATGGGGTAGGTAACATCTGATCAGAGAGCATGGAGGTGGTCAAATTGTATTTTAGAATTAGCTGGTGGTATATGGGGTAAGGAAAGAGATGTGTCAACAAAAGGAAATCTTGAGTTTTTTTACTTAGGAGTAGCCAATAATGGGGCACCTGGGTGGCTCAGTCAGTTAGTCATCTGACTTGGTTTCAACTCAGATCATGATCTCAGGGTTGTGAGATCTTGATATTGAGCCCGGTCTGGGGTTCCATGCTCAGCAGGGAATCTGCTTGGGATTCTTCCCTTTTTCACTCCCACTCTGCCCCTCTCCTCTCTGTCTCTCTCAAATAAAATCTTAAAAGAAAAGTAATGAATAGTGATCTGTTCACTAAGTTGAGGTGTGTGGGTGGGACAAATTGTGACAGTTTTAAAAAAAAATCAACAGAAGCAAAAAACAAAAGTAGTTTAAAAAAATATATTCATGGGGGGGTGCCGGGGTGGCTCAGTCATTAAGCGTCTGCCTTTGGCTCAGGTCACAATCCCAGAGTCCTGGGATGGAGCCCTACATTGGGCTCCCTGCTCAGCAGAAAGCCTGCTTCTCCCTCTCTCACACGCCCTGCTTGTGTTACCTCTCTAGCTGTGTTTTTCTCTGTCAAATAAATAAATTAATTAAAAAAATAAAATATATTCATGGAGCTCACAACAGCAAGGATAGGATGCTAGCAGCCAGGGAGTTAGACTCAAAGTTTCAGCATATATATTCAAGGCATCATAAACAAGGGCCAGCATTTCTCCAAACTTATCTAAGGAAAAAAAAAATACTTCCTAGTATTTTTAAGCTAATATTTATAATATAAGGATTTAGTTAACTGGGGTTTGGTGGGAGAGAAAAACCATAAAATAAGATGAACAAAGTTCCTGAATTGGCAAATCATGTTTCAGTAGTTTTAAATGCCCAATTAGGTCAATAAAACATTCCAGTGCTTTAGTAATGGGATTACTAAGTTTAGTAATCCAACAAAAGCAAATCAGAATACATCAAACTGATCAATAAGGGAAAGAATAATTCTGTAGCATCCATTTCTTCTCACATTATTTCTAAAGGAAATGTGAATTACTTCTGTTTGAGAAAATCACATTTCAATTTTTTTTAAATCAAAGGTTCATCTTATTAAACAAAGTTCAACTTGTGAAGAAAGTTTTGTGAGTCCCTTGTACAAAAATAACAGCCCCCATATATAAGTGTATTTGTATAAGGAAATTTATTTTAGTATTGTTTGGAGTGGCTGACAATGAACATTGAAGAAACAAACCAATGGAAACTGCACAGAGAAGTGAAAAAACTTAATTTGCTCAAAAAAGAGGAGAAGAAGAAGAGGAAGAGCAGGAAGAGGAGAAGAAAAGAAGGAAAAAGGAGAAAAGATTTAAGAAAAGAAGAAAAAAGTGAAAGTTTATCAATGGAGAACTTGGAGTAAAAGACATATTGGATGATTATAAAGAAACAAACGTACACATATTAAAATTGAGAAAGACTCATGCTTACATAATTTACCCAAAACATAGGAGATATATGTGACTTCTGTAGTGTTTTGCTAATTACAGTATGGATATTATTATTATTATTATTATTATTATTATTATTATTATTGAGATAGAACATCAGCAGGGTGAGGGGCAGAGAGAGAAGCAGACTCCCTGCTGAGCCAGGGAACCCAATGCAGGGCTCAATCCTGGGACTCTGGGATCATGACCTGAGCGGAAGACAGATGGTTAACTGACTGAGCCACCCAGGGACCACTTGATTTATTCTTATATTTGAAAGTAATATATGTACAACTATTCTTCAGCCAAGCTATAAGAGGCAAACCAAGTAGACCTAAGGAAGAAAGTCTTCTCAAGTTCTTACATAATTTTCTTTTCTCTGGCCTCATTTATGTCAAAGAACCCAAGGGAGGAAGATTTTAATCTTCAGTCCCCCTTAAGGAATAGATATTCTTCATAGCTATGACAAGACATTGTAGCTGAAATAAAACTTCATAATTTCCAGTAACAAGGTTAGTTAATCTGTATTTTTCCTTGTTTACAAATTGAACAAGTGTTTCAGTATGGGGCACTGGAAGCACATATGTGAACTTTAAAGAGGATATATAAGCTTTATGATTTACCATAATTCTCTGATGAGTTTTGCAAGGAGGCAAGATTATAGATGAATGCCAGGGTGCTTTGCTCAAGAACATTCCAGTTACTAGATTAACACAAAGGAGAACCGACATCGGTATTCTCTGAGCTTCATACCCTGTGGAATTGTAGCTCATATCATGCCCCACTTATCAGTACACTATTGTAAGCTTCAACTAATTTCACAGAACTTAAGTTCCTCAGCATATTCCTAGAGCGCCTATCATCGACTTCCCAAATCTACCTGCTATATCTCACTTGACCCGAATCTTGTTTTGAAACTGTACTGAAATTGTCACTCTCCCTCAAAAAAATCCACATGTTAACCACTCAACCTGAATGCCTTATTATGTAGCTGCCTAGTTAGTGTTTCCATAGTTAACAAAACCCAATTTTTCTTTTGTTTCATTTTTTTCCCTGTGCTGAACATTTCCAGGCAAACTCAGAGATATCTACCTTCCTTTGTGTAATGACTCTCCGTGCATAGCTTTATTGCAATAGACTACTTAAAACACTTAATTGTACATTTCTCTTCTTACTTGTTTGTGAAATCCTGGTTGCCAGGAAATACCTCATATCTCTTTCTGTAAGAGTGCCCTGTATGTATGGGGCACCTAGGTAGCTCTGTTGGTTAAGCCACTGACTCTTGAATTCCACTTAGGTCCTGATCTCGGAGTCATGAGATCAGGCCCCAGGTCTGTAGGGCTCTGCACTTGGTGGGAAGTCTGCATGTCTCCCACCCTCTGCTCCTCCTCTGCTGTCTCTCTCTCTCTCAAAAGTAAAACAATAAATAAAATCTTTTTTTTTTTTTAAAGAGTGCCATACAACCATTCAGTTATTGACTAAATAAGCACTCACAATGTGCATTGAAATAATGATTTTATCCTCATAAAAACCTGGAAAGTTATAACTTAAAAAATCAACTTTTATATATTTTCTGTGATAATTTAAATTTATAACACAGAACCTGAAGATATGCTCAAAGAGAAAAATTTCAACAAGTGGTCGGTCGGCACTTTGTGTTTAAGAGCAATTATGTCACATTCTGACCAAGAAATTTGAGGCAAAAGACAAAACAAAAATTTTAAGAAGCTATGTATCCTGGCATATCATTATTTAAGCTAATTTCTGCTTATGTTTAAAAATATCTAGTTTTCTTGGAATATGGACCATGTAATTATATTCTTTTGTTTTTTTTCCTGAATCAAAGGCTTTATATTGGGTAGAAAGTTCTCAGCTTGCTCTAGTACACCATCATTATTAGTCAGAGTATAAATAATTAGTACTAGTAATAGAAGCACTCTGACTGAGTTGCCAAATTCCTTGTACTTGAGTAGAAAATATAGGTTTGAATTTTGAGATGAGATCATGCAAGGAGCAGATATATAATTTTAAAAATTTAGTGACTAGAAAAAAGTAACTAAAGTCATGGAGAAAATTTATATCTAAATGTTCCTTGCATAGTTATAGAGATTGGAAAATACGAAAAACATTTTTTTTCTTTTTTTCTTTCATTTAAAAGTTTTATATATATATGTGCATTCACATATATATATATATATAGACACACACACACACACACACACACATAGGGCACTCCTTGAGTCACTCCTTATGATTGTGTCTTATTTTATCTTGTTTCCCATCACCTATTCACAAATATATTCTGAAATAATTTATCTCCTTGTGTGTTGTATATAAATGATGAATCACACAGTTTTATTCCTGAAACTAATATGACACTACATGTTAACTAATTAGAATTTTTAAAAAATATTTTATTTATATATTTGACAGAGAGAAACACAGCTAGACAGGGAACACAAGCATGACCTGAGCATAAGCCAGATACTTAATGACTGAACCTCCCAGGTGCCCCAACTAACTAGAATTTAAATAAAAACTTGAAACGTTAAAAATACATATATACACACATACATAAATACATAAATAAATATTTTTGCTGAATAATTTATAAATATTAAAATGTGTTTAATTTTTAACTGATTTTATTAGAAATATTGGATTTGGAGATACAGCACCATTGAATAGCTGTTGCCTGAGGATTCTTTTTACTTTACTAGTAGCTTAGTAAGTACCATTATTCCCTGGCTCTAATGTCACTTTGTCTAAAATTATTTTTTTAACTCTCCAAGCAATTTTTTTTAGGGAAGTTGTTTGAGAATTAAAGTTTTTATAACCTTGGATATGTTTTTTAATATTTTCATTTGATGTAGAATTTGGGGAAAATTGTTATTATGGTAATATAGTACATCATGTAAAATCATACCAATTATTGTGTTCTTGGATTTATCCCATAGAAAAATGGGCAACAGAATAGAATTCTAAATCAAAACACTTTAAATGGTGTTTGCCACCCTGTGATATCTTGGCCATACTGGATATTTTTAAAAATCAGAATTAATAGGGGAGCCTGGGTGGCTCAGTCATTAAGCATCTGCCTTTGGCTCAGGTCATGATCCCGGAGTTCCAGGATTGAGCCCCTCATCGGGCTCCCTGCTGGGTGGGAAGCCTACTTCTCCTTCTCTCATTCCCCCTGCTTGTGTACCCTCTCTAGCTGTGTTTCTCTCTGTCACATAAATTAAAAAAAAAAAACACTAAAAAATCAGAATTAATAAAACAATAGATACGACCTAAGCCAAAGATTCTTAAACTGGGTTCTTTGAGTGCTATAGAATTTTACAGGGTCTAAGCATATGGCCTGATATGTACTAGGCTGTTTTTTTCTCTCTCGTGGTTTGGAGAAATCTCATAGGTTCCATTTTATCTCAGAGGGCTCTGTATCTCCCAATAGTTTGCATCATTAGTATAGTATAAATCATAATATGGTATACTTGGAATCTTATACAACCTCAGTGAAATAACTGGTATCTTTTTAAAAAGATTTTTGTCTTAAGCTATAATTTGTTCATCCATACTGTCTATACTTAATTTGTTTAGAGAGAAACAGAAGAAATCAGTGTGGAAAGAGAAACTTTTGTAGAGAGGTATTTTTAAAAATCACATTTTTATTTTGAAATACTATATTCTCTAAATTTTGTTTTGTGCATCCTTCAACTTTTACTTTACTTCATGGGATACAAACCTAGAACCATTTTGATTACATTTTTTTTAAGTATGCGGCAACTTTCCAATTTCCCCTTCAAAACATGGCACTTCATAATGGGTTTTATGCTGCAGAAGAAATTGTGTTTATCACCTCCTTACTCATTCTATCTTATGCAGTTAAAAGAAGAAATGTTATTTTTGTAGTTCCTTTATATTGCTGGCTTATATTGAAACTGTAAACAACTAAGAACTTTACTCTTTTTTTCTCCTCTCATATTCTGGTGTTTAAAAGATTTAACAATCATTTAATATTTTCTATTGCCTGGGAACTCACAAAACATTTTATTTTTTTGTTTATTTTTTTAAAAATTTATTTATTTTAGAGAATACAAGAAAGTGCAAGAGCAGGAGCGGGGGGGCAGAGGGAGAGGGAAAGAGAATCTCAAACAGACTCCATACTGGATGTGGAGCCCCATGCAGGGCTCAGTCTCACACCCTGAGATCATGACCTGAGCCAGAACCAAGAGTTGAACGCTTAACCAGCTGAGCCACCCAGGCACCCCTCACAGAGTGTTTTATAGGCAATATGTCCTTTAATTCTCAAAATAACCCAAGAAGAATACTGCTACTGATTCTTATCACAGCCATAGGGGATAAATAACTTGTCAGAGAATAAATCTTTCCCCGCTTGAGGATCCTTGACCTTCTTCCTTTAAATACTTGGATATAAGTCTAGCAGTTTATATGTATATCCACATAATTTCATCTTGACAGATATGTGTCATCATTGCAAGTTATTTATTTTTGGATTCTTATTACATTTCTATTGTATATAATTAAATCATATGATAGCAATGGTTTATTTAGTGGATAAACCCCATAGGATATGCTAAACAGCAGGATTAAAAAAACATGCAGGATGGACTATTAACTCAGGTCATTAACAAATTTCCTCTAGTTGATATTAATTCATTAATCATTACCCTTTGGGTATAGCTACATAATTAGGTACACATTCACTAATCAAATTACCATTTATCCCATATATTCCTGTATTATTCACAAATATATTCTGAAATAATTTATCTTCTTTTTAATCTTATTCTTGTAATAGATTGAGTGGGCTCGCTTGAAGTATGCATACTGTTAAAAGAAAGTTCTTACCTAAAATGAGAGTATCCATGTCAAAATTATCTGCCAAATATTTCCTGTGTCATAGTTCAGCAAAAAATATTTAAGTTAAGTGATTCTGTTCTTTCTGGAAACTGCTGGATATTTGATCCTTTATTAAATAATACTGGTAATAATGAAAATAACAGCTAATATTTGTTGACTGTAAATTTGTGCCAATGAGACACCATTTAGGTGGATTATCTCACTTAGTCCTCAGTAGGACCTATGGGGCAAATCCAACTATTATCCCCATTTCACAAACTAGAAGTAATACCTGAGGGATCTCTATAAGGTTAATGTGAAATAAAGGAGACCCTGTGTTAAAGAAGCTACTTAGATGAGAAGAATTTTCATCCAGTAAATGGTGAGCTTTATGATTGTGTCTTATTTTATCTTGTTTCCCATCACCTAATATTGGTTCCCAGGAAACTCTGTATGAATGAATGTGAAAGCATAATTTCCAACAGTGATAGGTTTTGTTCAGAACACATCTATTTTATTTTAGGTCACATCATATATAGGTCAAACAATATCACTCTGCTAATGAGACGGGAGAAAATCCTTATACTCTGTTCACAGCCAAGTCGGCCTCCCTCCAGATGGCATCCCATGTCCAGTGTGACTTCGCACACATGTGTCATTGAATATGACTTTTTCAAAATGTCTCTGAATACAAATGCATGGCCTTGACTCTCACAGCCCTTCAACTGATCATAAAACTTTTTCTAATGACTCCTTTTCACAACCAAGGCGAAAAAGTAAACAAGAAGAATCTTTTGTTGTCACAAGAGTGATGTGAGGAGCAAAATGAATGATCCCCAAAGCTACAGACTATTTAATAAAAATGTTTACTTTCTCTATTTTTTTAATTGTGGTAAAATACATGTAAAATTTACCATTTTAATTTTGAGTGCACAGTCCAGTGACAATAAGTACATTCACATTGTTTGGCGACCATCATCCCAATCCATCTCCAGAACTTTTTCAATCTTTCCAAACCCAGACTCTGTACTCATTAAAAAATAACCCCTCATTCTTCCAAGAAGGAACTGTTTGCTGTAAAGAAATCTCAATTGGAAGATCATTAAAACTGTATAAAATGAAACTACACTGTAAAAAAGGGTTACATCTCAAGTCCAACCCATTTGTGTGTGTATGTGTGTGTGTGTGAGCGTGTGTGTGTGTATTCATTCTATGAAAAAACTGCCTGAGAATATAAGTATTTTCCTTCTTATACTATATAATTCATAGATTACTTTATTTCCATGCTCAAAAACTTTTACTATAATTTTATGTGTTATAGTTAATATTCTGATCAAAGAGGTTTAGGTTAGTACCAAGATCAATAATAGTTATTAGGATACATGTAGGAAAACCGGCTCTGCTTCCATAACTAAAGATAGAAATGTAGGTACAGGAGATTAAGTGTGTATCATTTATATTGTGAAGGGTACAGTGACATGGTAGAAGCCCTACCTTGATCATGGAAATGGATTTGTGGAGAACTACACTTCTTTGGTGATAAAAGCAGCTCAACAAATCTGGTACAATCCTGATTCTAGCAAGTAAAAGTCTTAAAATTGCAGAGCAAAATGAAGACCTGTTTTATCTATTAAATAAAACTATTTTATATTATTTAATATAAGATTTTATATATTTAATAGTATTTTGAATGTCCCTTATAATTCTTTAAAAAAATACTCCTGTTTTAGAAATATGGTTGGATGTCCCCATTAACTGACCAAGAAATTCCCTGAACAAGCATGGTAGTACACTGACTTTACAGGCACCAGACATGTAGAGTCAGTGATCTTTTTTTCAATACTCATTTCCACTTGACTAAAATGAAAGAAGGAAAAGAATCAATTTATTTTGATTTATGTAATGTTGTGACCTATTTGGACAAACATTATTGAGATCATTGCCTTGACTTCCTGAAAATCTCTTATAGCCTAGGCACCTTTTTTCACTCTTGAGTTCCTCATCAAGCTCTTTTACATTTCATTTAGATAGTAAAAGCAGTTGAGCTGCATCATTTAGTAACTCTTATTTCACCCTTCATAAACTCTACTCTCTGCCTTCAAGGGTACAATAGCATTAGCAGTTGGCTTTTTTTTTTTTTTTGAGACCCAAAGTGTCTTAGGATTCAGGATTAAGCAAGTTGTCCATAAATGTATTTTCTAGTCCATTTGTTACATCTGCAGTAATAAATGTCCACATTTGGCAATTCTCAGTAATAAAATGTTTGTATAAGTGTACGAGACATTTAAATCAGTGGAAGAACTTTCTTGCATGTTATATACAGCGTTCTTACTGTTTCTGGTCTATTATTAACCATGCCCCAGGTTTTAATGGGTTTCATTTATGGTATTCTTGCCTTTAAAAATAAAACAAAAAACAGAAACAAAAAACCTTGCAAGAGAAATAAATATATTTTGATTTATGAGGGTTCATATAGCCATTTTTATTAGCTTTCTCGCCTTGCGGTCAGGTGTATTTTAACAGAAACAAGCATTCACAATATCCCGCCATCTGGAACACTGGTTTTAGCTTTCCTTCCTTTGGACACCTAACTATTCCCATTAATAGCTACCACGGGCAACACCCTTATATCAAATATGTCTTGAGCCTGGTCCCCAAAGAATACCAGTTATGAAATATGCAAGGAATATTTCCTATAAAGTTGGGCTAGATTTTAACATTTGTCTGAATTAAGGTTACAAAGCAAACACTCTCTGACCTCAGCCACTTTTTCAAAATATTGTCTGTGAGACAGAATAAAAACCCAACTTTGAAATCCTATGAGAAGTATATCGAGTTTGTCATTTAATTACTCTTTTTATAAACATTAACATTCTCATTTGAGTTTTTTTTTTTCCAAAATATTGCTTATTGATTACTTTGTTGTCCTGGGAAACTAGATATCTTTATTTTTATTTTTATTTTTTATTTTTAAAAATGTTTTTAAAGATTTTATTTATTTGACAGAGAGATCACAAGTAGACAGAGAGGAGAGAGGCAGGCAGAGAGAGAGGAGGAAGCAGGCTCCCCACTGAGCAGAGAGCCCTATCTGGGCCTCGATCCCAGGACCCTGAGATCAGGACCTGAGTCAAAGGCAGAGGCTTTAACACACTGAACCACACAGGTGCCTGATATCTTGATTTTTAATCATTTAAACTATTTCAGAGTGAGGTAAATATTTATATCTACATATCTATCTATGTAAATAATATAAAAATAATCAATTTGAACTAATTATTTTTAAGGGAATTCCAGAAATTTAGAAAAACATTTACTTTTTAAAAAAAATAACATTTATTGTAGATGCACAGAGACAAATATATTGTGTTCCTTCCCTTGATGTTTCTTGGGAGGAAGGAGTTAATGAATAGATATGTTAATTTTTAACTACAGAGTATTAACTAAATTGTTTTACAGAAACATGTTAGGGAACATGTAGTCTCTGCCTCTTACCACTATTGAGGAAAATTTCAGGATTCAGATTAAAGCTCTTTAATCCCCAGAAAACCCCTTTATCCAGCAATCTATGAGACTATGTGGTATAGGATCTATGACAATTTTCAGGAAATAATGTTTATTTAGGAATACATCATTTGAAAAGAGTAAACATTCCAATCTCAATTCTTTTTTTTTTTTTCAAGATTTTATTTATTTATTTGACAGAAAGAAACAGCTAGGGAGGGAACAGAAGCAGGGAGAGTGAGCCAGGGAGAAGCAGGCCTCCTGCTGAGCAGGGATCCTGATTCGGAACTTGATCCCAGGACTCCAGGATCATGACTTGAGCCAAAGGCAGATGCTTGACTGAGCCAACTAATCCTAATTCTTGATAAAAAAATAATAATAGATAAAAGTGAGAGAAAAATTATAGTCATTAAATGTGATCATTTGAAGCTCGTTTCTTTAATTAGGATGACAGGGAAAATGACCATTTCTAATGGAAATAGTATTTACTGAATTCATATCACATGTGAAATATGCATGATCTCATTTAACCCATCATTTGAGTTCCTGCTGTAAGATTACTGGTTGGAATCAATGTCACTCTTCTTCAGCATTCTTATATTAGTTGGAGTTCTGTCTGGAAAGTAGTAAAAACTACTTTAGATCTTTCTTTCTTTCTTTCTTTCTTTCTTTCTTTCTTTCTTTCTTTCTTTCTTTCTTTCTCTCTTTCTTTCTTTCTTTCTTTCAGATTTTATTTATTTATTTGATGAGAGATAGATCACAGGTAGGCAGAGAGGCAGGCAGAGAGAGAGAGAGAAGGAAGAGGCTCCCTGCTGAGCAGAAAGCCCTATCTGGGCCTAGATCCTAGGGTCCTGGGATAATGATCTGAGCCAAAGGCAGAGGCTTTAACCCACTGAGCCACCTAGGTGCCCTACTTTAGATATTTCTAATTCACATTAGAGTTGGTTGCAATTGTGTTGGAAAGGCTGGAGGAAAGAAAGAGAAGAGAGAGTTGTTATCAAAGATCGTGATGCTTTTACAGCTTGGATGGAAACTCATCCCATATGGACCATTAAACTGCTGGAGGTCCCAGTTTCCAACAGGGCTGCAATTAGAAGAGCATGACCAGTGATCAGGAAAATGGGGGTCCACTCTCCTGCTGAGAGCCCAGACCCCTGGTGTCACCCTAAAGTCTCTCAATGCTTCTGTTATTAAGACAGGAATCATCAGGAACAGAAGAAGAAATTATGTTTCCTTTCCTGCCTCCTTCCTTTGGTCTGACCTCCATTGGCCGGATGTGTGAGAGGCAGCTCACTCCTAGGACTGCGGGGAAAGTGTGGTCATTGCTCCTTTTTGCTGTGTTGGCTTGTGTGCTTGGTTTTGTTTTTCAGCAGACTTACAACCCTGATGTTATAGAGAATAGAATATGGAAGGGGGATGTGAAGCTGAGACAAAATAGATAGAACCGATGTTACCAGGCCTAGTAAAAGAAGGGAATGCTGTCTTTATGAGAGATTCTGGAGGATATTATGCTAATTGAAAGAAGTCAGACACAGAAAGATGTCGTCGCCAGGGAATCAGCCTTGGCAGAGATGTGGGTCCCGAACCGAGGGATGTCTGGCGGGCGAAATAATGACTCGGACACGGAGATCTGATGCAAGCTGACAGACCCGAGGTCAGTCAGGAGAGACCTATGAAGCAGGCTCAGGCTCATGCTCTGGCTTTTTAGCATTGGCTCTCTAGCTCTAGCTCTCTAGCTCTGGCTTTGGCCCTCTTGCTCTACTTCTCTCTCTTCTTCTGTCTCTCTACTCTCTGTCTGCTTCTCTTTCTGCTGCTTTCTTTGCTTCTGTCTCTCTTTGCAGGCTCTCTCACTGCTTCTTGCTGCTCTCTTGCTCTCTCCTGTAAGGCTCTTCTGCTATTTCCTCTAAGGCTCTCTTGCTCTCTCCTAGAAGCCTCTCTTGTTGCTGCTGCCTTTGTCTCTCTTGACTGACAGGGGTACCAGTCTTTTATTATTCAAAAGTGAGCAAGTTGGGTGGTGCAGTTAAATCTTTAACTGCTTTTGCACCGGCCCTAGAGACAGGATTAGTATTGTTACTGCAGGGTACAGAGTGATTGTTTAAACTCACAGAAGTTGAGACCATTGAGGCACAGGGATCAAGGAATACAGAAAAGAGATACAGAGATATGATCACCAGGCGGAGGATTAAATGGAACTCTATGTCTTGGATAAGCACACAAAGGACAAATTGCCCTGAGCCACAGGGTATGTGGCTTTCCGGATTCTAGGTGTGTGTGTGGGGGAAGCCCAGAGGGGCTTTCATTCACATTCACAGGTACCTCCACCAAGTTTTCTGGTGGCTTGGGCATGGCGGGAGGGGCACAGTCCCCCACAGAAAGACAAATACTGTATGACCCAACTTTTAAGAGTTTGGGGTGTGGTGGAAATGTGGAGAATTTGGCAAATGATACAGACTTTCAGTTATAAGATGTAGAAGTTCTGGAGATATAATGTATATAGCAAAGTGGCTGTATTTAATAATGTATGCTCAAGGGACACCTGGGTGACTCGGTTGGTTAAACTTCTGCCTTTGGCTTAGGTCATGATCCCATGGTCCTGGGATTCAGTCCCGCATCAGGCTTCTTGCTCAGCGGGGAGCCTGCATCTCCCTCTCCCTCTGCTCCTCCTCCTGCTTGTGTGCTCTCTCTCTGACAAATAAATAAAATAAAGTCTTTAAAAAAACAATGTATGCACTGCAAAAATAAAATAATGTAATAAAAATAATGTGTTTGAAATTTGCTGTTTTTAATAATGTATACTTGAAATTTAATAAGATATCAAGTGTTCTCACCACACACGCATACTCACATACTTTATATATATATATGTGTGTATATATACACATACTTTATATATAAACCACCCAGACTGTCTTCTACTTGGAGAAATCACTTGATTGGTCTAATAAAGGTCAAGTATACATTGCCGCCCAGTGAGGTAGGAGTAGGAGGTAGGAGGCTGAGTTCACACTTGAAAACATGTGCAGCTGTCTAAAAAATCATTTGTAATGAAAAGGCTTATGGAAATACTCTAATGCAACTGATTTCCATTAGTCCATTTCAATGTAAAAATATATATTATATATATTCTTATATATATTTGGTTATATATATATATGGTTACATATATATATAAATATATATAAGACTATATGAGGTGATGGATATATTAACTAGCTCAACCCTTTTATGATGTAGACATTTATCAAAACATCATATTTTGTCATAGTTAAATAATTCTGGGACAAAAATTAATAGAAAAAAAAAGGATCTTATCCTTATATTTGAATAGATTAAGAGAACCCAGAATTCTGAGTCCCCTTTCCTAGTCAACTTTGAACAAAATGCAGAAAACAGTCATATTTATCTAAGTAATTCTTGATGGACAGCAGTTTGGCCTGTTAACCATTTTATCTCTGTATCATGAAATAGTTCATGTGAAGAAGCGTATCACCTCCTTTGGGTGGAGGGCAGCTAAAATGTCCTTTTAATCTTGTGCTTTTATTTTTCTCACGTACATTTCTTGATTAATCTCATTCATATTCATGACTTAAACTACCATCTCTAGATACCAATTCTTCTGATTTGGTCCAAATGAATTCCCTATTCAATGATTCACAGATTTTTTTCAGTGATAAATTCCTTTAAAAAATCACATCTAAATATTCTTCTCCTTAAGGAAGCTTTAAAGATAGGTCAATATTCAGTAAGATGTCATGATTTAAAAAAATTCTAACTCAGGGGCGCCTGGATAGCTCAGTCAGTTAGGTGTCTACCTTCAGCTCAAGTTGTGGTCTTGGGGTCCTGGGGCCCTGGGATCCTGGTATCAAGCCCCACATCACACTCCCTGCTGGGTGGGGAGCCTGCTTCTCCCTCTCTATCAGCAGCTCCTCCTGCTTGTGCTTATCAAATAAATGAAGAAGTCTTTAAAAAAAAATTTAGTCTATACTGACTGCTATAACAAAAATACCATAAACTGGATGTCTGATCAACAAGCATTTCTTTCTCACAATTCTCAAGGCTGGGCTGTCCAAGTGCTGCCTGATTCAGGGTCTGGTGAGGACATAAGGCCTAGGGGAGTGCCGAAGGGTCTGTGGTAAGAACACTAATCCCATTCACGAAGGCTCCAACCTCATGACCTATGTACTTTCCAGAGACCTCACTTCCTAATGCTGTCACACTGAACTGAACATTATCTTGCAACATACACTTTTTGGCGTACAAACATTCACTCCATAGCAAATTTGCTTTTTTTTTTTTTTTTTTTTGTGGTAATAGTCTTAGCTTTATCTTAAAAAAAAAAAAAAAACCCTATAGATTTTTTTCTTTGTGGTTGCCATGAGATTTCATAAAAATTCTCTGTCTTTAACTTTGGACAACTCAATTATAATTTAGATATGATATATCAGGATGTTTTTAGTACACTAATTATTATTTTGTTATATAATTTGGATTTTCTCTGTAGTCAATCATAACCTTACAGAATTATATTATGATTTTTTTCCTTCCTATGCTTTTCTTCTATTTCTTTTTTTCTTACCTTATTTCCCTGGCCAAGGTATCCAATATAATGCTAAATAGAAACAACAGTGGGATGCATTGTGTTTTTTTTTCCCCTGGAAGGGAAAATAATGTAAATATTCCTTTATTTTGTATATTTGAATTAATTTTTTTGTCTTTTTTTTCAGAGACCATTTCATTAAATTAAAGAAGTTCCCTACAATGAATACTAACAGCAGAGCTTCTATAAGGATGCATTATTTTTTTTTCCTTTTTTCCTATTAATGTGAACTTATCAATTGTGTTTCAAATGTTAAAACATTTTTCTATTCCTGTAATATACACTCCCAATTTCTCATGATGGGTTTTGAATTTCTGCATCACTGATTTGATTTGCTAATATTTTGGTCAAGATTTTACATCTATGTTTGTAACAAGGACGGATCTGCCCTTTGTTTTTGTTGCAATGTCCCGGTCAGGATTTGATATTAGAGTCAAAACTTATGATACAAAATGGGTTGGAAAATGTCCCCCTCTTCTTCTGTCCTCTTCAAATATTTGAGTGATACTGGACTGCTTTAAAAAAATAGTAAAATTACTGATGAAATTGCTTGAGCATGCACTTGTCACCTTAAGAAAGTTTTTAACAACCAATTTTATCTCATTAACACGTATTAAATTATTTTGAATTATATTTATTCTTTTGTCAAGTTACAGATTACGTTTTTCAGTGTATTCATCTTATTTTCACTTTCAAATTGTTAATTCAAAGTTGATCATAATATTTTCTTAGTATATGAAGTGATGCCTGATGCTTGGGTTTTCTTTCTATATTGAGTCTCCTGCTTTCCCAGGGGAGCTAGCTGAGTACATTTGGTTTCTTTCTATTTTTTTTTGAACAGGATTAGTTGGGTTTATCAAGTTAATTAATATTTACAAAAACTGTTCTTGACTGTTTTCTACTTTATGGTATGAATTTTATTGATTTCTACTCTTATTTTGCTTTGTTGTTTAGATGCTGCTCTCCTAATCTTTGAGTTTCTTAAAATGAAATTTTAGATCATTGCTTTTAAACTTTTTGACATTAACGTTATAAATTTCCCCGTAAGCAACTCTTTACCTGCATGTGATAGGTTTTTAATGTATTTTTCTTACAGGTTATTCAGGTTAAAAAATGTTTTCTAGTTTTATTTGTGACTCCTTTTTTATTTTGTTCTATTGGTCATTTAGAAATAACTTGTTTTGTTTCTAAGCGCTTCGAGATTCCCCACTCTTTTTGTAACTGATGGTTCTTTTCCCAGTAGTGTTAGAAAGCATGCAGTGAATGATGGCATTTTTAATTTATTGAGGCTTGCTTTACAAACCAACATATGGCCAGTTGCGGAGAAAGTTACATATGTTCTCGAAAAGTGTGTGAAATATGTTTTTTAAATGATTCTGATAACCATAGGGATCATAATTTATACTATATTATCCATATTATTCTTAGTTTTATATTGTTTCTTACACTATGTTTCATCTATTTTATATGTTGGTATATTCTTTCTATTTCTTTATTAATCACTTTTTATTTTTCTGTGTCCCTCAATACTAATTGGTATAAATACATTTACCATTCTACAAGAGATTATAAAATATATCTTTGACTTAGCTTAGTCCTTTGGAGATGGAGTATTTTTTTTATTGTTTCCATTTACATTAAATTACTCTCTACTTCCAGTAGCTTAGTTTAGAACTGCTCTAATTTTAAATGTTATCTCATAAAATCTTGCAAATTTTGTTCAGTGACTGCTATCAAATTTAATTTCCTGGTTTTTTAAATTTTCCTTAAATAATAATTTCTTAAATTGGATAACATCCATTGCAAATATAGAAACCTACCCTAAGGACCTGAATCTAAATAGGCAGTGATGGAGCGAAGATGGGTCATCAGAACGATGGGTTTTGGCACACTTATTCTCTGATGATTACTTCTCAGCTAATCTGTTTGAGTCCAGTTACTCTAAGTGTCCCTCTGGTCTCTCTGCACACTCACAGCTTTGCTATGCTGGGCAGGCATGCAGGGGCCAACGGAAATGACTAAAAGGGGCCGAAAGTCATGATGACATTTCAGGTTCAACAGTCACCACCAACTAATCAAATCTGTGTCTGTAACCTTTAGTTTAGCTTCTGTTTGGCTCCATATGGCTCCTCAGTTGGTTCTTGAAGTAATGACAGGATAGGCACATTTATCCAGGCTATACAATAGGGCGTGTGATGTTTCAGAATTTTAGATCAAATTGAGAAAAAGGAAGGAGACAGCAAGGACTTTGTATTTGACCCTGTTAAATTATTTGAGATTAGTTTCACAGTATTTTTAAGGCTTTAGAATGTCTTATTTTGGCAGCCTTCTTGTTTACATTATATATTTGAACATCATGATATCTGCAAGTTTGATACAGAAAATTGTATTTGCTAGGTAATAAAATATTACTTAATAGAAAGTAATTTATTTCCATAGTCAACAAAATTTTCCATTTTATACATAAATGAGAAGACAAATTTGAGAGGTATCCAGTAAATGAAAATGAATTCCCCTAATATTTTCACTACCTCTTCTGTTATGTTCTTTCTCTGCGGGCACTCACTTTAATATCTTATGTCTTGCTATTAGTGTCATCCAGTTAAGGGAGTAGAAAAATTTATTTAATGTAAATTGTTATATATGTAACATATACCTATGAATATTAAGTATTAAGAATGTCATATTCATTAAACACCTATTATTCACATTTTCTTTGAAATAGTAAGATTGCATGTGAGAAGTAACTGGTTTTGGAGGTGTCTTAAATACTTCATTTTTGATATAAATTCAAATTTACCTCTAACAGTCTCTAACCTATAATATTCAAGGTCAGACTAACTGCTAATCTTTAAATTCACTCCATATATCTATCTTATACTTATTACAATGATACAGGCATTTCAGGGAGGGTAAATAATATTTCTATGAAAATATTTGCTGATAGAGCATATTGTGTTAAACTAAATTATCATAAGTAATTATTCTTCAAAATAGTTTCATTTTCATTGTTCCCAATTGCATTCTCCTCAGCTCTCATTTTCTTCAGGCAAAGAAGATTTCATTGGGTGAATATATTTTAATAAAAAGACTTGTTCACAAGTGTTTCTGATTGACCTGTAGTTACTCGTGTGAGCATCTGGGGAGAGAGCCACATTAAGCACAAACATTGGCTTCAAGCAGAGTGTAAAGTAGCATGAGGTTGTCTCCAGTATTTTATGCACCTTATTTTGTAGGTTCTATGTCCTCTTCAGAATTTCCACGTCAAAAAACCCTGTTATGATTTACTTTTCTTCTCCCATCTTCTCTCTCCATATCTTAGCTGCAGGACCGGTCTGTGGTTAGGTAGGGTGTGGGATGGCATTCCAGTTACTTGGCTTTAATTAGCGAGTGGTTCTAAACTCAGTTTCCACCACTATGTAACCTTGGGATAATAGTCCAGCTCTCTAATGCCCATCTGTGAAATGGACATCAGAATAGTACCAAAAAATACTTTTGTTTTGGGAACGAGCTAATACGTATTAAGATTTAATATGGCACCTGGGACATAGTAATCATTCACTGAATGTCTACTACTGTGGTGTTACTCTGTGCGAATTGCTCTAACAATCTGACAGTTGTCTCAACGGTGTCACTATTCAAACAGAATCAGCCCGTGTTCTCTCAAATAAGTGCCCAGTGGCTGCTATGTGTGAAAGGTGGGTTTGGCTTCTTGCAAGTCATTCAGTGACCCAGAGTGCTTTCTTCTCCTTCTCCTCCTCCTCCTCCTCCTTCTTCCCCTCCCTCCCTGCCCAACTTCTCCTCTTCCTTCTTCTTCCCAGTGATGATGATCTCTTTTTATGGATATCCTTGCAACTTACTCTTTGGAGTCTTGCTTCCTTCCAGAATTGTCTCATTAGAGCACTACTCATCTGATAATACAGTCACACTAACTTGGGCCTGACTCGTGACAGTTGTATGTCCTGCCTTTCAGTATTCACCTTTAAGTGAAGCTTAATTATCTTTAAACAAATGAATAACAGAGAGCCCAAGCGTCCCCTGGGAAGTGCCCACTGGGAAGGCCTGTGAGAGGAGAGATGTTCCCCAGGTCATATCACTTTAACTTCCTATTGGTTTGTTCCTAAAATTTTTGGTTCAATTTTTTTAAGGTATGTATGCAGCTTCTCAGTCATTCTCTATTCTTAAGTGACTATGCTTAATAGCACATGAAGGTTTAAAGCAAATTTTAGTCAATTAGTTAAAAAAGCTCTGGAAAATTCAGTACTTTTTATTCATTATTTATTACTTCACTTACTAATTATTTCATTGAAAACACCTGAAGCAATCAGAAAATAAACCTCTGAAGGTTTTAAACTGCCAAATCTGTTGACCTAGCCACATAGTTAGACACATATTCTCCCTTCTCCCGATTACCATGGATGACCGACTACACTGTTGTCCTACCCAAGGCCTTGTCTACACTGGAATCCAGCCCCCTTCAGAAGGACAGATAGGCTTATGTGATTTTAAATCTTTTTTCTGTAAGTATGTTTGTAATATGTGGGGCTCTTCAAAGCGTGGAGCTTGGGGCAGGGGTCCTCTTGCCCAAGTCTTGTCTGCTGCATAAGGAGATTATTTTGACTTAGGTGAATCAGTTCAATCAATGTAGAATGTTGTTCTCATTTCCTCTAACCTCAAAATAAAAATCAACCGTTTCTTTTATATTTAGCTTCTAGGATATAGTTTCTCTTGTTTTGTTTTGTTTTGTTTTGTTTTTTCCTCTTCTTTAGTGTCTGATCCTTTTATACTTTTCATAGCTGCTTGCAGACTTATCTTCTGGTCCATTATTTCACTGTACCTGAATTAAGTATTTCCCTAGACTTTTCTGAAAGTGCAACTTGTGTTGGATGGCACAAAAAGGGGCATTTATACACTGTTCATTTTGAGAGTGATCATTGAATCAATGGCTAGACCACTGGAGCTCAAGTAGGAATTATCTGAAGCTATTTTAAAATTCACTGGTATCTGGGCATCTCTTTCTGTCTCTCTTGAAGATTAAACTTGGATACTGGTGCTGCCTTGGTACCAATAGATTTTAAAGAACACCAGGTGATTCTAATTCAAAATGAGGGTTGAGAATCAGGGGATTAGATTTAAGATACATTTATATATAGGGTTAGGTAAAGTAGGTTATGATATCCTAGAAAATCAGCTTCTTAAAAAGAAAAACAAACACTAAAACAATAATGACAATAATAATAATGGGAAGAAGAGGAAGAAGGAGGAGGAGGGGGAGGAGGAGGAGGAGAAGAAAAAGAAGAGGAGGAACACTTAACTGTCCTAGTAAGCAGTCTACCCTCAAATTTCCATCATTGATTGGAAACCACCCAGACTGCCTTCTACTTGGAGAAATCACTTGATTGGTCTAATAAAGGTCAAGTATACATTGCCGCCCAGTGAGGTAGGAGTAGGAGGTAGGAGGCTGAGTTCACACTTGAAAACATGTGCAGCTGTCTAAAAAATCATTTGTAATGAAAAGGCTTATGGAAATACTCTAATGTAACTGATTTCCATTAGTCTATTTTAATGTAAAAAGTAAAGAATACATATGTTTTATTTTTCAGAATCTTTTTTACATTTATTTAAGCTTCACATATGATTTTACAAACCTTCCCTGAATAGCATCTGCTATTTCAAAGTTTAAAACTGGGGAAATAGTTCTATTTCCTTTCATTTAGAGCCTATTATTCTTATTAACACACTTCCCTGCAATGCATCCTCACATTAAAATAAGAGGTCGTAAGAGTTAAAATGAATTTCTATTTTTAGCCATAAAATCTCCTAACAGTATTTAGCATGTCAAAGACATTCCATCAGTGTTATTTCTCTTGATCAAATTTATGTGATTACCAATTTTTTTTAGGATTAGATTAAATCCTAAAGCTCCTGCTACTTGGGGCCCTTTTAAGTATATTTTAGAATATTTGTTCATTTAATGCATATTTACACAAGGTAAAATTTAAGAAGTAGCTGGTAAAATGCTAAATACCGTCTTATATCAGAAGTGGAATGTCCACACAGAAAATTTGTCAGCAGTGTTTTCTTAGGCCATCGATCCTTCATAAGATAGAATAAAAAAAATTATGAAAATTCTCTGTGGAAACTGTGCCCTTGGTTCCCTCATTAAATGACAATCAGAAAATTTACAAGTGAGAAAAATGTTTGCCTTCAAGCATGGGCATTGTTAGTAGAAAAGCAAACCCCAAGTATGGTTTGGGCCTATTTTCTCTGATACGATAGAATGTAATCAGGTAAAATATTCTCTGTAGGAGATTGTATATGGTTGATGATGAACTATTCTCACAGTTCTCAGATAGAGATATCTCTTCCTCTGTTCACGTACAGAAAATCTGACATGAAGTCCGTCCAATCCCCATTTGCACTATTAGACTGGAATTCAAAGCCCTGAGACTAGAATAGAAGCAGATGACCAGATGCTTCTGTGAATTGTCCCTCCTCATCTAGTTTCATTTCAGCTCCCAACCTATGTCTATAAATCAAAGTCATTTAAAGAAATATTTCAAAATATAATGTCCCTAAAGTAATCTAAAAAGACTTTTAATTAAAATTTTTTATTTAAGTTAAGAAATAGAAGTTTAACTGGAGAGTCGTGTTCAGGCATTTGTTTTCTACATGTGGTTTGTTCTTTTAGGCGAAATCTGTGTGATATTTCAGAGGCCAATGGAATAGTACGTACCGACATCAGGGGGGACATTTCACAAATAGTTTCATGTTAAAATGACTAGTTTTATCATCTTTAAGAGGATTTTATTTATTTATTTAAGAGGATTTTATTAGTAAAGCAGCACTGACGTAAACCTCTGACATGTTTCAATGACCCTGTTTTTTAAAAACACAGTGGTGTACGACTGCACACTAATCAGTATGGATAAAATATATATAAGCCAAAAGTCACTGAGAAGCTGTGTAACTTATACGCTGACAGTGGTGATAGAAGATGTTACAGCCTCTTTGGTAGCAATCTGGAAGCTACTCATAAAATAAACATACATGTAACCACATGCCCAAGCAGTTGTACTCTTGGGCCTTTATCCCAGAGAAACGAAAACTCATGTTCATGAAAACACCTGTAAATGAATGTTTATAGCAGCCTTTTAAAAAATATATAATTTATTTTATTTTTTCAGTATTCCAAGATTCATTGTTTATGCACCACACCCAATGCTCCATGCAACACGTGCCATCCTTAATACCCACCATATTCATAATAGTTGTGAACGACAAACACCCTCATATCCTCTAATAGGTCAATAGGTAAATAAACTGGGACAAAGCCACGGCGTGGAGTTCTGCTCATCGGTACAGGGAAATGTAGCGTCAGATAGCTCTCAAGAAAATGATGCTCAGTTAAAAAAAAAATGCTATCTCTAAACCTTACATACTGTATGAGTCCACTTCTGCAACATTCTTGAAATCACAAAAGTGTGGAAATGGATAAGAGATGAGTGGTTGCCCGGAGTTAGGAAGAGGGATGGATGGGGAGTACGGGAGATGGGTGTGGTGACAGAAAAGGGATCAAAGGGATTATTTTTGTGCTCATGGAGTCATTCTGAGTCTTGAGTGCACTTGTGAATGTGCAAACTTACACAGGTGACACTGTGGTCGAGAACGAACTGCATAGATGCTTGCACACATTTAAATGACTACAATTATCCTAGTTGTGATATTGTGCAGGATGCTAACAGTGGA
>PITA01018602.1:0-39898 GCA_004023965.1 Spilogale gracilis
AATGCCACCCATGAGGTATTATACTTTTAAATGAAATCTTCTGTATTTCAACTACTTTTAAATAACTTGAGCCCTATGATCTTTCTACTGCCCTTGGACTCAGGAGCTACTTAAAAGTCATGCGATTGGCCTCAACTACAGGCCCTGACCAACTTATTTTATTTCTCAGGTCATTATGATACTTGTGGAATGAGATATTTACTGAGAACTTCCAGGAAGAATTTTTTTCCTTCTCTTTTGTGAGAGTTACTAGAAGAGCAGCTGGAAGATCACTGAAAATTGCATTAAGGGTGTGACAACTCACCACTGTTGCAGTCATTTCTCTGAGTAGCAAGCCAGCCTCCAGATGAAGCCCACGCATGGAGGAGGACGTGGCTGAGAGACTAGTAGAGAAATGGAGTCCTTGACTGATGCTGTGAACCTCTTGGTCAAAGACCAAAGTTAGCTGGGTGGATGGAATATTCAGTCCTATAGGACCTGATAAATTCACTTAAAAGTGTTTGAGTTGGCCTTTTGTTATATATTACTTTTTAAAACTCCTAATTAATAGATATCATGTGATCAATTTTGAAAGTACTGATAGTTAATATTTTACTATTTGGAGTATATTTTGTAATTCTAATCACATTAGAATAGCATCTTTAATTCAGTAAATATTTTAGTCATTCCAGATATATAAATCTATACTATACTGTTTTCACATAAGGGTGGATTGATACCATGTTTTTTAAGCTTTTCTTGTTCATATTACCCTCTAGAAACTCAAAGCATTTTTTATGCTAAGGGTCTGTGATAGGAATTGCAGGAGATACAATTTCGTTCTTGTGAAAAATACTTGAATGACAATTCTGTATAAAGTCCATTTGTAAGGTAGACACATAAGTGATATTTAGGTGCCTCATCTTGTGTCACTTTTTATATTAAATGTGTAATTATTCAGTTAATTTTTAAAAAAATATTTAATTGGCGAGAGAGAGAGAGAGAGGGAACACAAGCAGGGGGAGTGGGCGAGGAAGAACCAGGCTTCCCACTGAGCAGGGAACTGGATGCGGGGCAAGGGTCCCATCCTGGGACTCTGGGATCATGGCCTGAGCTGAAGGCAGATGCTTAACGGCTGAGCCACCTAGGCACCCTTTCAGTTAATTTTTTAGTAGAAGACTACTTTCATCAAAGCTAGGCTTTAGGGGCACCTGGCTGGCTGGCTGGCTGACTCAAACATGCAACTCTTGATCTTGGATTCATGGATTCAGCAGACCCCTGCATTGAATGTAGAGCCTACTTAAACCCAACCTTCTAAAAAAATTTAAATAAAACGAACCAACCTTTTTTTTTTTTTTTTGTCTTCTTAATCTAGAGTTTTAGTGGCTTTCCATTTTGTTCATGAATTCCTGATATTTTCATCAGTGGAAGACTCCATAATTGAGCCTACATGACCTTATTTACTGTCCTTTCTCATCTTCCATGAGATTTAATATGTTTCCCGTCTCCATGCCCTTGCTTGCCCCCCCAACTTGTTCTAATTCTTTGCCTATGAAATTAATACCCATCATTTTTGCCCCAGTTCTGATCCTACTTCTTCAGCAAAATCTTTGTCAATTTATCTACCATGAATGTAAGTGATATCTCTTACAAAATACTTTATTCTTTTAAGAAAATTCAAATAATACTGGATATATTAATGTAAAACAAATGCCCTTCATTCTTAATCCAATCCTCCAGAGGAGAACCTCTTAATAGTTAAGATTCCTCGTTTTTCTACATATATTTAAATGTATGTGACATACTTGGTTATTACTTCTTTCGACTACCATATTGGAGAGCACAGTTCTAGAGGCTTAATCATATTTAAGTTTGATTTTTTTTGGCAAAAATATGTCAAGAATGGTGGTATGTACTTCATACTGCCTTGTTAACAGGAAATATCATCTGGTGGTCTTGTGATGTTTAGTTGGATCAGTGTGTTGTTAGCCTGATCTGCCCATTTTAAAGATCCCCATTATTCTCTCACTGAATGATTTTATCTATCTCATTTTTTTTAATTGTCATAGATAGCTACTTGGCTGTTAATACAGTAAAGTAATAGATTATTAAAAAGGCCAGGCTCTGGAGCTACACTCTCTGCCATTTATGACCTTCATCAAGTGACTGCAAGTGACTATATATCTTTGTGCCTTAGGTTCCTCTATTGTGAGTTAGATGCCTCACAGGATTTTTTCCAAGGATCAAATGTGTTAAATGTTTAAAACAGTGCATGGTACCTTATATCAAGTAAATACTGTTAATATACTGATTTAGAAATGCTCTTTTGCTCTCTGTGCATTGACATTTATTTGCACTGGAAATGCTTTATTAGATAATACTCATTGTATTCTGTCTGGCAGTGAGATCAGGTCACATTATAGGAAAACAAAGTGCCATTTAAATGAGTTTAAGTAACCCTCATATATGTCTAGCATCTATGATTTTTTAAAAGATTTTGTTTATTTATTTGACAGAGCAAGAAAGAGAATATGTGCGCACAAGCAGGGGGAGTGGGAGAGAGAGAAGCAAGCTCCCCACTGAGCAGGGGGCCTGCAAAGGGCTCCATCCCAGGACTATGGGATCATGGCCTGAGCTGCAGGCAGTCACTTAACCAACTGAGCCACCTGGGCACCCCACATCTATAATTTTTAATCAGAAAAACATTAGCAAAAAAGGGGATTTGTTACATTTGAGTTTTTTTTTTTCTTAAAAGATTTTATTTATTTGACAGAGAGAAACACAGCCAGAGAGGGAACACAAGCAGAGGGAGTAAGAGAGGGAGAAGCAGGCTTCCCACCAAGCAGGGAGCCCGACGTAGGGCTCTCTCTCGGCTCTCCGAGATCATGACCTGAGCTGAAGGCAGTTGCTTAACCAACCCAGGCGCCACCTACATTTGAATTTTTAACGAAGAAAAAAAGCATTGATCATAATTACATATCCATCCTAGATGTCAGGAAAGAAAATTATGAAAAAGAAATGAGTGACTTTTTGACTCTCAAAAGCTGTATAGTTCTTTGGGATGGGAGTCAGTATAAATGAGTTTATAGAGTCTTAAATAACTTGAGAGAAAAGTCTTTAAAAGTCCCGTGCAGTTATCCAAAGGAGCTCTCAGATTAACAGAGCATAGGCTTACTAGATCGGGAGATGCAGAACTAAAGAGTTATAAAACAATAATACAAACCTTCATAAACACTGGCGATAACTATAAAATAAGCTGGAGTTTATAGAATTGAAGACAGAATATATTTTTTAAAAAGTAATATCTCTAATTAGAAGATTAAACTTCAACAAGACTATCAAATTTTTAAGGGAGATAGAACTATCAGTTTATTATTTTACAACTGTTTGATTCAGTAGGAAGAAATAGTCTTTGAGTTGGAAAAGGTACTAATAATATAAAAAGAATTATAGGCCACGGTAGGAAAGCATCCAGTAAGTGAAGCAATTGATCATGTTAAGTGCATTTCATTTTCTTCATTTAAATTGATGTCCTGTGTAGCTGCAGGTAAAGACTTGCAAATCTACCCATGAAATTGTATAATTTTTAAGAATTTCTTTTTTCGGGGGAGTGCCTGGATGGCTCAGAGGGTTAAGCCTCTGCCTTCGGTTCAGGTCATGGTCTCAGAGTCCTGGGAGCAAGCCCCACATCAGCCTCTCTGCTTAGTGAGGAGCCTACTTCCCCGTCTTTGTCTGCCTCTGTGATTATTTGTGATCTCTCTCTCTGTCAAATAAATAAAATAAAATATTTTTTAAAATTTTTTTAAGATTCGATTTTATTTATTAGAGAGCACGTGCAAGCATGGGTAGGGGCAGAGGAGGAGAGAGAAAAACCCAAGAGATTCCCTCCCTCCCAGAGGCCCACGACACAGGGCTCAATCTTAGGATCCGAAGATTATGATCTGAGCTGAAACCAAGAGTCATACAGACACTTAACTGAGTCACCCATGTGCCTCTTTGAGAATTTCATGAAAAATATATTTGTTACCGAGAGATGATCAAATCTAGATCATCTATTTTTTATTGTTTTTTTAAGGGAAAATGTGGGACCTGGAAACTATAAGCCCATACCTGTTACTGATCTTTGTTAAGTTTCTAGAAATAATTTTAATAGAAGTCTGAACATTTGTGAAAAAATGCCCATCTGTAGAAATTTAAAAGTATTCACCAAGAGCATACCATGTCAGATTAACTTCATTTCTTTTGATAGGATTATCTGTTCAGATGAATTAGAAAAATAGTGTAAAAATAGTTTCTTAATGTTAGTGGTGTATTTGACAATCTTTTGCCACATTTTTGAATAAGAAATGATGGTGAATTATTGTTAACATTTAGAGGAAATAGATAGATTTATAGTATTTAGATTCAAAGTATGTCAAAATTGAAAACCAGCATTTTTTTTTTAAAGATTTTATTTATTTGACAGAGAGAAGCACAGCCAGAGAGGGAATACAAACAGCAGGAGTGAGAGAGAGAGAACCAGGCTTCCCGCCAAGCAGGCAGCCCGATGTAGGGCTTGATCCCGGGACTCTAGGATTATGACCTGAGCTGAAGGCAGAGGCTTAACCACTGAGCCACCCAGGCGCCCCGACAACCAGCATTTTGATTACAGGTTCATTGTTACTCTTGGAAGACCACTTCAAGGTGTTACAATAGGATTATTCCTGTGTCAACATTTCCATTATTGATGTGACTGAAGGGTTAGAAAGTAGGTTTATCTGCTTGTAGATTCAAGAGCTGGGCTTGGATAGCTGATACCATAGAAGGCAATCAGGAGCATCTCCCTAAAACCTTAACTCATTAATGTAGTGCATTTGTATCTTCCCCTTCTCTTAACATACTTTAATACTTCATATATAATATAAATTCATTACTTAGAATGCTTCAGGGGAAAAAAGGTGACTTTTTTTTGTCTGCCTCATAGTTTTATCAAATTTAATGTATGAATTGCATCTTTTATTATAGTGTAATATCCTTAATGATGCAGATTTAATAATACAAACTGAAAATTGGAAGATTCTGCATAAAGTATATTTTTATCTATTCTAGGAATATGAAGCACGAACTGGGAGGACCTCTAAACCACCACCTCAGTCTTCAAGACGTAAGAATTTTGAATTTGAGCCACTTTCTACCACTGCCCTGATTCTTGAAGATCGACCAGCGTAAGTATTCTGGTTGTCATCAGGTACACTATATTTTAAACTTCAATTTAAATTTCAATTTAAATATATTGAAAAATAAAATATAGAAATTAATTTTTTTAAAGAAAATTTAAAAAATCTCAGTCATGTATCCTAAAACTAATAGTGAAGAATATATTATTGATGTCCAGACTTTATACATATTTTCTTGAAGTATCTCTGAGGCAATGTATGAAACATAAAATCTTTGCTTTTTTCATATCTATTCTTATTTCAGCGCTCCTGCCTTAACACAATAAGGCAATTATTTTTCCTTTCTTGACCTTTATTATGTACCTAAGATGTATTTGTCTTTGCCTTTTGGGCAAATTTTGAAATTGCAACTTGACATAATATCTACTGACTGTCAGCTAGTTTTACTCTTACAAAGAATATATTCTTCTTCTTTTTTTTAACATTTTATTTGAGAGAGAGAGAGAGAATGTGAGTATGAGTGGGGAAGGGAAGAACAGAGGGAGAGGGAGAAGCAGACTTTCCACTGAGCAGGGAGCCCCACTTGGGGCTTGATCCCACGACTCTGGAATCATGACTTGAGCTGAAGACAGATGGTTAACCGAGTGAGCCCCACAGCACACCAAGAATATATTCTTAATACCCAATAGAATATTTTAATTTCTTCTCTTTGCTTTGTCTGCCCTTCCTATCTCAGCCTTCCACAAAGCTGGTGTTCTTCAAAAGACTGTCTTTGATTTGTTATTAAAAAAAAGACACCTTTCCTAAAGCAAGATCCCTTGGTTCTTAACTCCTTTTCCCTTTCTTGGACTCTCTGGATCTGTTCTTTTTCTTCTTCTAGACTTCTCTTTCCTTCTAGAGTAAAAATTCCTACCATGTTTTGTCATTTTCTTCGTCTGCAACTTTATCCACCCATTATCAATAGGAACATAATAAAAGAATCTAGAGCCAAACAGTCAGAGGTTAAGTTGAATGTTTTTTATATATTGTGAGAGAAGAAAGGTTGCATGCACATAAGTATATATATGTATATTTTTATTCTTGTTGCATTCCTTCACACCAAAGAATTGTGATCATAACACTTCTTTTAAAGGACTTGGTGAACGTTGGTTCATGTTTATTTTTCCATTGGTTAAAAAAAAAAGGTTTTCAGAAATTTAGTTATGAGCACATGTCAGATTTTTATTTCAGTCTTACTGCCAGGGAGGAGAATAAACCAGGTCAATTCAGAGTGGTTAGAAAAGCCAGAAAAGAAGGCCTGCTTAAAGATCTTCAGACTCTGCCAGGCAGTCAGCTGAGCAGGTAGATAACTAAGTTCCCAGAAGAGTTTTCTTAAACTTGTTAAAATTCACTAAAATGGATTAACCTCTTTATCAGAACTGTTCTTTTCTTCCCAGGAGTTCATAAAAATTTTATGCAAAAGTTCTGTTCTAAACAGTATTTGGGAGTTAGTTTTCTTTACATCATATTTTGTTTTACAACATATCCTATTAATAGGGTCTGTTTTTAAAGGAACGTAGCTGATACAAAAGCGAAGGTCAAGGAAAGCTTTATTTTGCACCAAGCATTGAGAATTGTATTGGCTGGCCAGGGTTGCTTCTCAGGAGAGAGAAATCAATGCCACCTAATTTCTCAGGCTAGCTTTTATGGAGGCGACCCCTCCAAATCGCAAGCTAACCATGGTTAATTTGCATTTGTATTGCTCCAGAAACCGGGAAGTTGAGGGCATTTTGGGGTGTTCCCATCTGAGCCCAAGTACCTATAAGGGGCCACCCATTCTTAGTTTGCATCTCTATTGCTTAGCGTCTTGAGGTTGGGGGTTACTGATTGGGCGTCATCCCCAACCTTTCAAGAGGCTGTTTACCTGTATCTCCTGGAACTGTTTTTCTGAGTAAACAAGATGGTGGCTCGGATTTATAAATAGGTCTTTACATTTCCCCCTTTTCTTTGGGAATAGGTCAAATCTTTGACCCTTTTGTACAAATGACATTAGGGCGTTTTTTAATGCAAGGGCCAGAGAGCAACATCAGTAATAGTAAAACTAGGGGGCCTGCAACTACTGATACCCAAAACAGCATTCTCCTCCCAGGGCTATACGGAGCCCCCCCTTTTACCGAAAACAGCATGTCAAGCCCTTTTCCATTTTGCAGTACCACTTGACTCAGAAGCTCCCATATCATTAGGCAACAACAAAAATAACAACAAAGTTCAGTCCATAGTCAGCGGCATCCTAGTCTCCAAGGAGGACCCCACACCTGGCTCACTGCGGGCTGTGTTCAGGGTCTGGGGGGACAGTGCCAGAAACCGTCCACACTGAAGCACCACAGATAGACAGCACCACAAACCAATGTCCTCCAGCAAAGACAGGTGTAACCAGACTCCCAACAGGGGAGTGGGTGGGAAGCATCTGCGGAACACTGAGCACAGTGTTCCCGTATCAGCGGAAGCTATAAAGCCACAGAGCTGAGAGTCTCAACCAACACCCAGCACAAGAAATGTCTGTAAGCAGTGTTCCACACAGAAAACTTCGGGCTCATAAGGCTTCAGGGTCAATCACAGCGAACAGTCCTCAGCTGCTATTAGCAAGTCATCAATATACTGTCCACAAAAAGTCAATTGATTTCCCGTCCACCTTAATTCTGACCTGAAGTTCGGGGAGGGGTTCACGTTGAGCTTGAACTCCTTCTCTTGCAGGCCAGGTGGAGGCTGCTCTTTGTGGTCCTCTTCCTTACTAGTGATGTTGATATCACTGTCCTCAGACATGCACTAGTTCCAGCAGATCCCCCCCCACCCCCACGGCGGCCTGCTTTTGGGAGTCCTAGTGGCCCTACCCAAAGGGACGTCCTTCATACTGTCTGCAGGGGCAGGACGCTGGCCCAGGCCTCGGGCACCCAGTGCCTTAAGTCATTCATGGTCACCTTGGCCCGAGCCTTGCTAACTGCCACTTCCATCTCCTCAGCCGCAGAAAGGTTGCTGGGGGAGCCCACTTATAGTCCATGGGGTTCTCACCTGGATGCCGCTGCTTGAGGCTCTTGGCAACCATCTGAATGGCTCGCATCCACTCCTCCCTGTCATCTGGAGACTCTATGTAGAAGGTCCTCTCTATGACCGTGGTCCACAGCAGGCAACGGATAATGAAGGTGTTGGGTCTTGGCTGCTCTGTCTTCATCAGCTGACACTGAGCAACAGAGAAGTTGTTGAGAGGGGACTCTCACTGCTCGGCATCCTGGGGCCATTCCCCATAGCCGATAAAGGTGCCGTTATTCTTGAGCAGGAAGTAGCGGGGCCGCCAGGTTTTGATGTACTCCCCTCTCATGCAGCCAACTCTCTTTAATGATGGCCATGTTGTTCATGGTGCCCAGTTCCGGCAACCGGGGCAACGCCAGCACCGCTCACAGCCTCCTCTCGGCAGCGTTGCCCGAGCCCAGCTGGCATACCCAGCCTTGGGCACCACGTCCAGGCCAAACGCGGGCATAGCTGGGCTGCAGCTTCTGGTGCCCGCTGCTCAGCATCTCCCGCGCCCGCCGGGCAGGGCCAGGCTGGAGGCCATGGCGGGCCAGTACTGCTCAGGCGGGCCTCGGGCGCTGCCGGGCCTGGTGCAGGGCCACCGCCCGCGTCCTCCAGCTGCGCTGCTGCGCTGGGCCTGCCGCCACCAAGGCAACTTTCTGCACCGTGGGCAGAGGGGGAGGGGGTCTCAGTCTTGAAAGTATTTGCTCAGAGCCATCATCAAGCAAATTTTCCACGACAAATGAATGAACTTCTTCCCCAAGCTTATCATCTTTACCTTAAAATACCTAGTTTAAAAAGTACACCTGTTCATCATCTGCCTATCAAAAGTCAGACCAACTGTATGAACACCAGAAGTCAGTTTTGAAACACAAGCCTAAGTAGGATTAGGGATTTCAAACAGGTGATAAATGCAAATCACAGAAACTGGTTTCTCTGGGCAGGCAAAGAGAAAGCAACTATTTACATTTTCTTATCAAGAACAGACCAACAATGGAGAAAACCTTGCCTTTTTAAACAAAATGAAAAAAGAGTTTCAACTTATACTTTAAAACCCATTCATTTCAATCTCGGTCCATGCCAACCACATCTAAATTTCCGTCTCAGAGTTCTCTCTCCATAAACCTTTGCATTTGGTTTTTGTCCCATGCCATTTCTTTCCAAACAACCATCTAATTTAGGACAAAATTACCTGTTTGGTTTTTTTTTAACCTTCAAATGCATTCCTGTTCTTTATCTTTATTACTAATCTCCTACTTTTCCATATACAGAGTTGCTTTCCTTATTTCCATCACTCTTTGTTACAGTTAGCAGAATTCTGCACTCTTTAGAAACCTTAATCTTCAGTGAAGACTAAAGAGTAATCAATTGTAAACTGTTACACCAGAATTCTTCAGATGGCAAATTTATTAATCAGTTAAGCACAAAACATGCTTACCAACAGATTCAAATATCCTTAGCCTCTTTGCAATAAGAAGTCAAAAATACAACATATGTCCAGTTATTATTGACTCAGCATTTAATCCTATTTGGAAAAGACCTAGATGTCCAGTGCATTTAATTCATTACATCACTGGGCTCACCTAGGGTCAGATGTCCTCGTTAGCCTCACAGCCATCATTTAACAGTAGTTTAAGCATACAATCTGGGACAGTGGGTTTACTGGGCTTTCCTCTCATTGTGAATGGTGTCACAAACAAAGGGTGGGGTACTTTCAGATGCTGTCCTGCTCTCATCCCTTGCGGAAATTTAGGAGCGTCTTAGCTAAGGTCTGTCCGTATAAACCTAGCTAAGGTCAGGTTACTCCCGCGGAGTAAATGACCATTATGCCATTTGACACTCCGTGAGACACAGGGTGTAGCCCACTCAGACTCCGTAGCCAAAGCGGTGGAGCCATATAGTAACACTCAGGCACTCTTCAGATTCAGACAGGTTGGATACCACCACCACCCCCCCCCAGGTGCCCCTGACTAATGGGAGGTGATTAGGCTCCCCTTCCGTCAAATAGGACGGGTCTTAACAGAAAGACAAGACAAAGACAAACATGACTGCCTAGGCTAGGAGACTCAAACCCCTGGCGACTGCCTAGCCCAGGGGGACCCTGAACCCTCTGGCAACCACAGATGGGGATTTTCTGGATTCCCTGATCATCGAGAGAGGGACTTGAACCCCCTGGTGACCACAGATGGTGGGATGGTGTGTCCCCGCATCCACTCTGGCCCTGGGAAGCTATAGTGCATTCAGTTTCTCCACAGTGGGCCACTTCCCTGGAGCTCTGCAAACAGAAGAGAACCTTAAGATGTTACCTGATGTTACCTTACCTCAGGAGGCTTTTGCCCCCAAAATTCTGATGCTGGCTCAGCCCTCATCATTTAATCCTGGATGAGCTCCCAAATAATAGGGTCTGTGTTTAAAGGAACGAGGCTGATACAAAAGCAAAGGTGAAGGAAAGTTTTTATTTCGCGCCAAGCATTGAGAATTGTACTGGCTGGCCAGGGTCGCTTTTCAGGAGAGAGAAATCGACGCCACCTAATTTCTCAGGCTAGCTTTTATAGGGCGACGCGCCCCCCCCCAAATCACAATCTAAGCAGGGTTAATTTGCATTTGTATTGCTCCAGGAACCAGGAAGTTGAGGGCATTTTGGGGTGTTCCCATCTGAGCCCAAGTACCTGTAATGGGCCACCCATTCTTAGTTTGCATCTCTATTGCTCAGGGTCCAGAGGTTGGGAGTTAACTGATTGGGTGTCCCCCTCAGCCTGGCTTGCCTTTGTTTTCCAGGGGCTGTTTTTCCTAGTAAAGATGGCAGCTCAGATTTCTAAATAGGTCCTTACACTGTTTCTTTAAGTCCCGCCTTCATACCTTTGCTCATTTATTGCCCCAAATTGGGATGCAGTTATCTTATTTCCACTTCTCACCTACCTAATCCTTTAAGGACTAGGCTCTATCTTTGTCATCCAGTCAAGTCTTTGACTTCAACCTTTAGTGATTCTTGCCTCTCAAATTTTTCTTATATATAATCAGTTCCACAAAATTGGAACTTGAAATAGCACATTAGACGCAGTATATTTATAAGAAGATTTCAGTGTACTGAAAATGTATAAACAACAGAAAGAATGATTTTCTTTCCCACCCTACTATCTGAAATTAATATGGGAATTATAATAAATATTACAGCTTCTCTTCTGTTTCTATGTGATTTTGTTCATCTGTAATATAGAGATTCAGCTTGATGTCACCTGTTCTCAGTTCTGAGATGCTGCAATTTAATTGAAAATTTTGTTCACCTTTCTAAAAGGGGTCTTTTTTGGGGAGGTGATTTTTGTGATTTACTCTTTATGTAACTAAAGCCTTGAACAAACAAAAGCTTTAGAGTATGGGACTACCTGATCACTCATCCCTCCTCTACTTCAACAATTAAAATATAGGTCTAGAGAACCAATGAGAATGAAAACTTTGACTTCATTAAGGATAAAACCAGAGAAGAATGCGTGGGTGCAACTTGCATATTAAATGGCACTCCAGGGTGCCTGGGTGGCTTAACTGGTTAAGCATCTGACTCTTGATTTCAGCACAGATCATGATCACAGGGTTATGAGATTAAGCCCCACATTGGACTCCACACTCAGCCTGGTCCACTTGAGATTCTCTCTCCTCTCCCTCTGCTCCTGCCTCTGTGGCACACGCTCTCTCTCTAAAATCAACAAACTTTTTTAAATAAATAAATAAATAAATAATAAATGGCACTTCCTACTTTATCTCCCTCAGCATACTCCCTAGCAGACCTGGGCCAGTTCCCATCCATCCCTTCACAGGCTGAGAAGTTGGAGCAGAGACTTATATAATCTGTAGTGTTGTTCTGTTTCTGGCTACAGCCAAGTTCTGTTAACACCACTGCACTATCTGTGAGATAGCATCTGGGTGGAGGTAGAGAAAGGGGCAGAAGATTTTTTCCTCAGTGTGAAATTGATGTTGTAAACTTACTGTTTCATCCGTCATGGTGATAGTAGAAGGAGGGGAAGAATTTCCCCTTGCAAAGGGAGTTCATGAATTGGTGCTACTTTTTCTTCTGTAATTTTGCAGAAACATTTAGACTCATTGACTGCATAGGTTTTTATAGTTAGAACTTCTTCATGTAGGAAGCAACTCTAACATTTAATTACCTGAAATCTCAGAAGATTTCAAATGTAGGAATTTCTGTACTTTCATCCTTTGGTTAATTTTCTCTCTGCCTGTTGCTATCTTAATCCACCTTGAAATAAAGCCAGCCTTGGGCAGGAGGATAAAAGCATCCATATGAGCTAACTCATCTATGTTTTATTTATTTTTTATTTTTTAAAAAGATTTTATTTATTTATTTGACAGAGAGACAGCTAGAGTGGGAACACAAACAGGGGGAGTAAGAGAGGGAGAAGCAGGCTTCCTGGTGAGCCGAGAGACTGGTGCAGGCCTCCATCCCCGGACTCTGGCACCGTGTTTCGAGCTGAAGGCAGATGCTGAATGACTGAGCCACCCAGCTGCCCCAACTCTTCTACATTTTAAATCACTGATGCTTAGAGGACTTTTTTAAAACCACCAATGGATAGAGCTATCTCCTATCTCTTCTGTTCTGGCTTCCTTGTTGAATTACTGTATGCATAGTACCAAGCAAAATGGAGAAATCTTAAAATACAAGTGAAGGCTGACAAAAAAGTAAAACATAGGCTTGATACCTTTGAAAAGCAGCAAATGTTCATATCATGTATTTTAGCATGACATGCTATCTTAAATATTCTTTAATGATTTCTTTTTTTTTTTTTCCTTTAATGATTTCTTGATGACATAACTGATTGACATTTTGGGGCACCTGGGTGGCTTCGTTGGTTAAATGTCTGCCTTCGATTCAGGTCATGATCCCGGGGTCCTGGGATTGAGCTTCATGTCAGGCTTCCTGCTCAGTGAGGAGTCTGCTTCTCCCTGTCTCTGCCCCTGTCTCTGTCTCTGCCCATCCCCCTACTGATGTTCACTCTCTGTCATTCATGCGCTCTCTGTTATTCACTCTTTCTCAAAGTCTTTTTTTAGAAAAAATAACTGACATTTTTATAAGAGAGAGGAGTAATCTGTATCCTTTTTATAGAGTAAGAGTACTGAGAGGTGCTTAGTATTTCTTGATTGATTATATTCACTCAGCCTTTGATTTTCAAGACTATAGAATCCATTCGACAGAGAGAAACACAGCTAGAGAGGAAGCACAAGCAGAGGGGCTGAGAGAGGGAGAAGCAGGCTTCCTGCCGAGCAGGAAGCCCAATGTGGGGCTCGATCCCCGGTCTCCAGGATCATGACCTGAGCCAAAAGCAGTAGCTTAACCAACTGAGCCACCCAGGTGACCAAGACTATAGAATCATATTTTTTAATTTACTTCTCTAGGCAAATGACTACAAAATTAGTGATTTTATTTTTGGAAGAAAGAAACCACAAAAATTAGTGATATGTATTTGTTTTTTTATGCTTTATTCATTCACTCTCTAGCCTATAGTTACTTAATATTTAGGGTACTGAAGACTGGTCTTCCTCAAAATGTCAAAGATTGGAAGGATGTTTACCATATGGACCATTCACCTTTGGAGCATAATTATTGAATATGTATGATGTCCAAGGTTTTTGTATTTGTGATGATTTGAATAAGGGAATACCAAAACAGAATAATAAGCCAATGATTATTTATGTACCATCTTGGTTTAGAGTATATATATGTATACATATGTGTGTGTGTGTGTGTGTGTGTGTGTGTATACTCACTTTAAAAAAAGATGAAATTGCTATTGAAAAACCTGACATAGGATTATCTGAAAAGGTCTATTTCCTGAAGAGTGGGGTTTTTTTTGTTTTGTTTTGTTTTGATTTAAAGGTTTTATTTATTTGACAGAGAAAAAGAGAGACAGCTAGAGCGGAAACACAAGCAGGGGGAGTGGGAGAGGGCGAAGTAGGCTTCCCACCCGGCAGGGAGCCTGATGCGGGGCTCAATCCCAGAACCTTGGGATCCGGGCCCAAGCCGAAGGCAGCTGCTTAATGACTGAGCCACCCAGGTGCCCCTTTCCTCAACAGTGTTGAACTCCTTCCTGTAAATAATTTCATGCTAAGACTGGAGTGCTTAAAACTGATATAACTCTCTGCTGGCCTCTTCTCGAAATCTTTTAGGACTAGGTCAGCATAGTTTGGGGAATTGTCTGGAAAAATCAGGGTGTGAATTGTCAGTGAAACAGCAACATGGATATAAAGAGACTGTACTCTTCTATTAATTAGGCCTTTATAACTATAATTTTGAGACATAGTTCTGTGTTACTTAAAGATCTGTGATGTTTGTGCTTATTCAGAGTTTAGTTGTGCTTTCTTACATAAATGACCTGGATAGCAAGTTACTGCTCCTTCTTTTTCTAGAGTCTAGATCTATAGTCTCCATTATGGTAATAGCTAGTCACATACAGCTATCTAATTTGAAATTTAATTAATTAAAATTAAATAAAATGTAAAATTAATTCCCTCAGGCACACTAACCACATTTCAGGTGCCCAGTAGTAACATGTGGCTAGTGGCTGCTGCATTCTGAACAGCACAAAAGAGCATTTCTAGCATTGCAGAAAGCTTTAGTACTGGTGTAGACCGTGTGAACAGACTATAAGGTTGTGTAGAGAAGAGATCTACTGATATCTATAAATTCTACTTTCTTAATAAATAGAAGACCAGATCTCCCAAATTGTGCTAACTTTAGACTAGTCTTTTGCTGAGACTTGTGGAAAAAAAACAAGAAAGGATGAAAGTGCAAAAAGCATTAAGATTCGCACCATTAGAAGCAGGCAGCATTCTAACTGAAGGGAATGATCAGGCCCTTTTGGTGGAAAATAGTAACTGGTGAGATATCTTAAGAGTAGATTTATAGTGGGGTGCCTCAGTGGCTCAGTTGGTTAAGCATCTGCATTCAGCTCAGGTTATGACCCCAGGGTCCTAAGATTGAGCCCTGTGTTGGGCTCCCGACTCAGCGGGGAGTCTGCTTCTCCTTCTCCTTCTTCTCCCCCTGCTTATGCTTTCTCTCTGTCAAATAAATAAATAAAATCTTAAAAGAGTAGATTTATAGTTCAAAAACTAGAAATAAAATTTAAATTAAGCTATTTCTCTGTTGGTAAAATACAAATTTCTAAAGGTAGGTGAAGTATAGCTATCAATCAAATAATTTTCTGTGTCTTAAAGGTTCAGAATCCAGTCAGGAAAAATAGACACCAGTATAGTGATTTCAAACAGAGGGACTTTAATAGAGGAATTTATTACAAGGTTGTTAGAAGGACTAGAAAAGAAAAAGAAGGAAATGTGAGGTCAAAAGATTAATAGATACAAAAAAGCACTTACTATCTATGCTGGAGGGAGCAAAAGAGGAAGCAGTATTACTTAGTCCAGATTACCGTTTACTTAAAAACTAGATTTATATGTAGCTTCCTTCTCTTTTTTCCTGTGGTCTCATTTTCTTGCAGTACATAAGGTTTCTCTTTTCTTGATAGTCATCGCATCTGAAATTTAAAAACCATTAAACCTATTCCTTTGTGGTACCAAACTATATCCAGAGATATAGGCAAGATAGTTTGTAAAAGGAAATGAGAGAGACTTAAGGCTGGGGTTGGTGTTAGTGGTTGATTAGGACCTGGGTAGGAAGCAGCTTTCGACAACATCAATTTGTAAGATTTAAGGGTAGGCAATACTAGGAATCATAATGTTAATTAATGTCAGGGCTAAACTCAGTGGATTTTGAGAGTGGTTGGAGTCAGATAGGTGAGGTTCGTGATGGTCCTTTCCCTTTAGAGCATTATTATTGTTTAACTGGTATATCACTCAGCAATTACATTCAACCACAAATAAGAGACTTCCCAAATGGTGGCTTACATATGCAAGGATTTATTCCCTCGTATATACATGGCCCAGAGTTGGGCGAGGCAGAGCTAGCATGGTGTCTCCATGGATCAAGAACCCAGGTTCATACCTTTCTGTGGCACCACTTTCAGGAATTGACTTCACTCTGATGATGACCTTGCATTTGCAATTGGGACAAACCTGGTAGAACAAAAGGTTTCTTGTAGCTGAGTCAACTCTCCTTTTAGGAAGTCTTCCAAGAGATTCCCCACTTTTCTTTAAATCTGACTAGAAACAATTCTGTGTTTAAAGCTAGATGCTAAGAATGTGGAGAAATTTGTCTTTATTATAAGATGGCAACCAAAATTTTACTTTCTTATTTTTGGCCTTTTGTATAAAATATTTTGTTGACTTTAATTTCATCTGTTGGTAAATTGCCTATATTTTAAATATTTTATTAGTAGTTTCTCTATAATACATATCTTGCCCCTTCAGGGACTACCTTCAAGTGATATCATACCATTTTACATATATAAGAACTTTACAGCAATATACTTCCACTTTACATGTTATAAACTCCATGTATTAGTGTTCTTTAGAGAAGTGGAAATGCTATGTGTTAAGGTTCGTCTTTATATGTTAATTTGTATGTAAGATATTTATTATAAGGAAGTGGCTGTCATGAATTTGGAGACTGGGAAGTCTGAAGATGTGCATTTAGTAAACGGGTGACCCAGTAGAGCTGATGTTCCATGTCCAGTTCAGGTCCCAAGGCTGTGAAATAGGAAAGCTGATAGTGTAATTTCCAGTGCTAGTCCAAAGGCAGGAGAACACCTATGTCCCATCTCAAAGGCAGGCAGGCATAGAAAGAGAGAGAGTGGGAGAGAAAGGGAGAGAAAAAGTTTGACACACAAAACTAGCCATCACATCCCACCAGACATTTTTATTTTTTTCTTTAAATTTTTATTTTCTAAGAATTTGAGTAACTAGATTTCCATCTGCTATTATTTCCTTCTACTGAATGCCCCCCCTTTTTAAAAGATTTTATTTATTAGTGCATGCATGAGAGAGCATGGGGAGGGGAGAGGGGCAGAGGGCAGACTCCCTGCTGAGCAGGAGCCCCACGTGGGCCTCAATCCCAGGACCATGACCTGAAGGAAGGTCTGAAGGAAGGAAGGAAGACACTTAACTGAGCCACCCAGGCACCCCACTGAATGTTCTTTTAACACTTTTTATAGTGCTGGTCTGCTGTCTGAATTTGTTTACTCTGTGAATGCTTTTAAGATTTTTCTTTATCTCTAATTTTCATGAATTTTATGTTACGCTTTTGCGTGGTTTTTCTCATTCCTTTTATTTGGGGTTCATTGAACTCTAATATGTCTGTATTATAATTTTGTAGTATCAATTTTGGAAAAATTGTTGCCTTTATTCTACTATTTTTTGTCTGCCTCCTCTCCCATTTCTTCTGAGTCAATGAAACATAACGTTGCTTGATACTGCTCATATTGCACGACTCAGGCTGTTTTGGCGGGGGGGGGGTGTTGAGGGATATTTCTTCTCTTTTTATTTCATTTTGTCAAGATTTCTGTTATATCTTAAAGCTCACTTATATTTTTCCTGCAGTTTATAATCTCTCAGGCCCATCTTTTGTGTTTTTCAGTTTAGAAATTGTACTTTTCATCTATAGATGTTTGATTTGGATCTTGAGTTTTTATCATGTTCTTGCTGTCTTCTACTGTCTCAAGTGTATTTACAACAGCACTTGTATCATCCTTGAGTTATAGTCCTGTTATCTGACGTTTCTGTACTATCTCTGTTGATTTTTTTTTTCTCAGTAAAAATGGTATTTTCTGGGGCGCCTGGGTGGCTCAGTTGGTTAAGCGACTGCCTTCAGCTCGGGTCATGATCCCGGAGACCTGGGATCGAGCCCCACATCGGGCTTCCTGCTCGGTGGGAAGCCTGCTTCTCCCTCTCTCACTCCCCCTGCTTGTGTTCCCTCTCTGACTGTGTTTCTCTCTGTCAAATAAATAAATAAAATCTTTTTTAAAAATGGTATTTTCCTGCTTATTTGCTTCCTTGGTAACTTTTATTGGACATAGATTTTGTGATTTTACATAGTTGCATGCTGGACTTTTTGTATTCTTTTAAATATTGTTTGGCTTTAGTCTTGTACAAAGTTCTTTGGAATTGGCTCACCCCTTTTAATCTTATCATTGTTAGAATAATTCTAGAAGAGACTTTACTTTAGAACTAGTATTCTTACTACCGAAGCAATACCCTAACAGTTCCACCAGATACCCTATGTATTAGGAGGTCTTTCCACTCTGGCCCAGTGTGATCTTTGAGAATGTTCTACCTGTTATTCCTTTCTGGTATTTCTTTCCTTGGCTACCGTAATTTAATCGCATACATGTATAAATAGTACTCAGGCAGAAATTTGAGATGACTCCTCAGTAGCTCGCCTCTCTTTGTACTCTGATCTGCGAAGTCTAGCTGTGGACTCTCAACTCCAAACTCTGTTTCCTCAACTCAGCAAGACTGATGGACTCTGGGTACTTCTAGACCTGGAAACTGCAGGCTGTGTGCTTACACGTTTGTAGGGTTACCTTGTTGGTTTCCTTTCTCATAAGGATTACTGTTGTGTGAACTGTTGTCCAGTGTCTAGAAACTATAGCTTAGTATGTTCTGTTCATTTTCCTAATTAATCAAGGCAAAAGGGTAAGCCTGGTCCCGCTTATACCATTAAGGCCTAAAGAAGTCTTAATCATTGTTTCTCCCTGTTGAAACATACCTGAGGAATCTAACTTGAGAAGAAGAGATGAATGTATGATTTGAAAATTTGTCACATATCTTTCTCCATCCTAGCCTGTTGAAAATAATTCAAAACACTGATGGTCACCTGGTTGGCTCAGTCAGCAGAACATGTGACTCTTGATCTCAGGGTCATGAGTTCAAGCCATGCATTGGGTGTGGAAACTACTTAAAAAAATTTTTTTTAAAGATTTTATTTATTTATTTGACAGAAAGATCTGATAGGCAGAGAGGCAGGCAGAGAAAGGGTGGGAAGCAGGCTCCCTGCCGAGCAGAGAACCCGATGTGGGACTCCATCCCAGGACCCTGAGATCATGACCTGAGCCGAAGGCAGAGGCTTAACCCTCTGAGCCACCCAGATGCCCCCCCCCACATTTTTTTAAATTAAAAAACCTGACTCCCCAAACAAGACATTATTATGATATATTTGGATATGTGATAATATTCAAATGTACTTCTTTTGCATAGTCATATATCTAAGTCACCTACTCTGTAAAGCCATTAATTTTATAAGCCAAAATATGTATATGCAAGTGATTAACTGATTATCAAATTTGTAGGTAGAATGTTACCTTAACACTCTGAAAGTAGGAAGCAATTTATAAAAAAGTATACATGCACTTAACATATAAATCAAGAATTCTACTCCTAGGTATTTTCCCAAGAGAAATGAAAGCAGATACCCACACAAAGACTTGAAGTGAGTATTTATAGTAGCTTTATTTGTGGTGGCCCTAAACTGGAAACAATCTAAATGTTCATCCACATGGATAAATAGAACACTACTCACCAATTAAAAGAAATTTAATTAAATATTAATTAAAAGAATTACTAGCATGCAGAATAACATGGATGAATTTCAAAAACATGCTCAGCAAAAGCTAGACAAAAAAGAATCTATCTGAAAAAATTTTTAAAAAGATTTTATTTATTTGATAGAGAAAAACACAGCTAGAGAGGGAACACAAGTAGAGGGAGTAAGAGAGGGAGAAACAGGCTTCCTGCCGAGCAGGGAGCCTGATGTGGGGCTCGATCCCGAGTCTCCAGGATCATGACCTGAGCTGAAAGCAGTCGCTCAACCAACTGAGCCACCCAGGCACCCCTCTATCTGAAATTCTTTAAAAGGCAACCAACTATAGGTGCCAGGGTGGCTCAGTCAGTTAGGCGTGGACTCCTAGTTTTGGCTCAGGTCATGATCTCAGGGTCCTGGGATCCAGCCCTATGTCAGTCTCCACACTCGTGGGGAGTCGGCTTGAGGATTTCTCTCCCTGTCCCTCTGCTTCCCCACCCCCGATCACTCACTCTCTGTCTTTCTCTCTCTAAAATAAATAAATCTTAAAAAAAAAAGAGAGAGAGCCAACTAATGTGTAGAGATAGAAATCAGAGATGTGATTGCCTGAGGTAGGAAGTGGGTAAGTATTGAATGCAAAGAGGTCATAATAACACTTTGTACAATGATGGAATTGCTCTATATCTTGATTAATATGTTGGTTGCAGAGGTATATACATTTGTTAAGACTTGTCAAACTGTATTCTTGAGATGTGTTCCTTCATTTTATTGTACGAAAATTATGCCTCAAAAAATTGACTAAAAAAACTAATAAGTGGGTTTGACAAGTAACCTAGAATATTGACTGAAATCTAACACATTTAAATAATATATAAACATGTATATGTCAGACATATAAATATAGTAACATTTATATGGCAAATAATAGAAACCTGGATTCTGATTGTTTTCTAACCTGCTGCATTCTTTTCAAACTTGTATTTCCTTAACTTATGAAATGAGGTTAAGATCTTTGTATTCAGCTATAAAAATGAAGAAGTTTATACATTTAAAAGTTAGTTTTTAAAAATTGACTTAAAGGCGCCTGCGCGGCTCAGAGGGTTAAGCCTCTGCCTTCGGCTCAGGTCATGATCTCAGGGTCCTGGGATAGAGTCCCACATCGGGCTCTCTGCTCAGCAGGGAGCCTGCTTCCCCCTCGTTCTCTGCCTGCCTCTGCCTATCTGTGATCTCTCTCTCAGTCAAATAAGTAAATAAAATCTTTTTTAAAAAATTGACTTGGGACACCTGGGTGGCTCAGTTGGTTAAGCGACTGCCTTCGGCTCGGGTCATGATTCCGGAGACCCAGGATCGAGTCCCACATCGGGCTCCCTGCTCGGCAGGAGGCCTGCTTCTCCCTCTCTCACTTCCCCTGCTTGTGTTCCCTCTCTTGCTGTGTTTCTCACTGTCAAATAAATAAAATATTTAAAAAAAAAATTGACTTAAAACATTTTTTTTCCCCAGAAATCTACCTGCCAAATCTGTGGAAGAAGCTTTACGTCACCGACAAGAATATGATGAGATGGTGGCTGAGGCTAAAAAACGAGGTATAAAATTTAACTCTAATTGGTATATTTAATTTATTGATGTCAGTTAGGAAGCTAGCCCATTGGTTAATTTCAACAGGAAGGTAGATGATGAAATTAAGTCAGTCTTTAAGATGATGCTAATTTCTTATTTTTCTAACTAAATCTGTTAAAAACAAAATGTCAGGGCCATCTGGGTGGCTCAGTTGGTTGAGTGTCTGTCTTTGGCTCAGATCATGATCCCAGGATCCTGGGATCAGGTCTCACATTGGGCTCCTTGCTCAGTGGGGAGCCTGCTTCTCCCTCTGCCTGCTGTTCCCCCCTGCTTATTCTTGTGTGCTCTTTTTCTCTGACCAATAAATAAAAACCTTAAAAATAAAAGTGAGACTTTCTCTAGAAGTACTTCTACAAAACTAATAGGAGAAAGGTAGGAGACTAAGAATTCTTGTAATTGCAGTGATAAACCTTGGACTACTATTATTTTAACTTATGAATGGAGGTATGAATTTATTTCATGAAGTTCACTTTTACAGTTTTTAAGCTTTTCGTATTTTTATAATTTAATAATTTTAGCACTTTAAGTCACTTCCTATATATAACTGTGAGAATACAGCTTGAAATTAGAATTTGCTTTTGTAACTTAATGGAGTCTCTAGAATCCCAGTTGTTTCATTTGGACAGGCACATAAATGTATATCCTGGTATCTAAATACACACATTTGTTTATTCTTTCTCTCCTCCCATCAAGAAGTATAACATAAGAATAATTTAACAGTATTTATTTACTAAGCACTATTAGTTGAGGATACATTTTCAGAAAATATTATGCAGCTATATGTGTTTTTGGACACATGCCTTTTAACAATGTAATTTTTTTCTTTGACTCTAGTTAGTGGAATACTATCATAGTATAAATTTCTATTTTGTGGCACTATTTTGGAAATGAAGTTAATTTTTTAATATAAGAAAACTCTAAGGCCAGTTATATCTTTCTAAATGCCCTAATCATTTAAACATTGGTTAGGTTTATTTTACTATCTAGAATTTGAACTATTCCTGACATACCCAACAAAAATTAATTAACTCTGAATTTTGAATTTACTAGTTGGTTAATGTTTATGATAGTTATTTATAAATACACGATCCTAACAACATGATATGGCAGAAATAACATTAAATTAGGAAATCGGAAGGTAATAGCTTTACATCAAAGAACACTACATATGGAATGATTCTGGTTAGTAAAAGAAAAAAAAAAAACGTGGGAAAAATAAGGTGAAATCAGAGAGGAAGACAAACCATAAGAAACTCTTAATCCTAGGAAACAAACTGAGGGTTGCTGGAGAGGAGGGAGGTAGGAGGCTGGGGTAACTGAGTGATGGGCATTAAGGAGGGCACTGGATGGAATGAGCACTGGGTATTATTAATATAAGACTGATGAATCACTTAACTCTGCCTTGGAAACTAATAATGCACTATATGTTAATTATTTGAATGAAAAAGAACCCCCCCCCCAAAAAGAAAGTAATAGCTTTAATCTTCTTTGACACTACCTAGATATGACTCTGTAAATAAACCTAATGTTAGTTTCCTCAAGCCCTGAAGTGCATGGGTCAGGTTGACTAGACTGAGGCTAAAACCCTTTTTGGTTTAGTTTATTATTGTTTCTTTTAATCCTTTTTTTGTTTTAAAAGCAGTAGAACTCGCTACAAAGAAATCTTCTATAGGGGTGCCTGAGTTGGTTAAGCTTCTGACTCGATTTTGGTTCGGTTCATGATCTCATGAGTTGTGGGATTGATTTTTGGTCAGGCTCTGTACTCAGTGGAGAGTCTGCTTGAGATTCTCCCCCTCTTCCTCTGCCTCTCCCCCAACTCCTACTCATTCTCTCTCATAAAATGGATTTTTTTAAAAAGAAAAAATACATATAATATGAAAATATACAAGAAATAAAAGAAAGAGGAGATGCTTACTTGGTCTCCTGCTTGCCCCTTAAAATGATTTCTGGGGCATTTGTGAAACACAATTAGTAAACATTTTGGCGGATGGATTAGTAATATATACTATGACCTCAGTATGTAATAAATATATTAAATTGACATGCTAGATATCATTATAAAATATATGATTATAATATATAACTATATATATTATATATAATTATTTTCTGTACCTATCTGGTTTTTTTGAGGCATTTGTTTTAAAATTGTGACTTCTGATTTTGTTATGTGTAATTATAATATATACTATGTAATAATACATAATTATAATTTATCACTTCTTTTTTTGAGGCATTGCTTATTTCAGAATTGTGACTTCTGATTTTCAGAGGAGTGTTTGTATATGTGTAACAGGTTTTTTTTTTTTTAAAGATTTTATTTATTTGATAGAGAGAAACACAGCTAGAGAGGGAACACAAGCAAGGGGAGTGAGAAAGGGAGAAGCAGGCTTCCCACCTGGAGTGAGAGAGGGAGAAGCAGGCAGCTCAAAGCGGGGCTTGATCCTGGGACTCTGGGATCATGACCTGAGCTGAAGGCAGAGGTTTAACCACTGAGCCACCCAGGCGCCTCTGTAACAGTTTTTTTTTTTCTTTTTTTTTAAAGATTTTATTTATTTGACAGAGAGAAACACAGCCAGAGAGGGAACACAAGCAGGGGGAGTGAGAGAGGGAGAAACAGGCTTCCTGTGGAGCAGGGAGCCCAATGCGGGACTTGATCCCGGGTCTCCGGGATCATGACCTGAGCCGAAGGCAGTCGCCCAACCAACTGAGCCACCCAGGCGCCCCTGTAACAGGTTTTTTAATTTCAATCTATTAGTAAAGTGAGATCATAGTAGAAAGAGTTAACTATAATAGTATCATTGGCAAAATTATTTTTTAATGTTATTTAAAGTCATTTTTTGAAAAGATTCATTTATTTATTTTAGAGAGTGTGAGCAGGAGGAGGGGCAGAAGGAGAAGGAGAGAGAGCATCTCAAGCAAACTCCCTGCGGAGCACGGAGCCTGATTTGGGGCTCTATCTCTTGACCCTAAGATTGTGACTTAAGCAGAAACCAAGAGTTGGATGCTTAACCAACTGAGCCACCCAGACGCCCCAATGTCATTTTTAATGTCTCTTTTTAAGACTTAGGTATAAAGAGAAGGGCATATGATCTAGCATTTTTGTATTGAAATAATTTTTGCTTGTTTAAAACAGAAATTAAAGACGCTTATAAAAGGAAAAAAATAATGAAAGAACGATTTAAACAGGAAGAAAATATTGCAAGTGCAATGGTAATTTGGATCAATGAAATACTGCCCAATTGGGAAGTAATGTAAGTAAGCAGACTTTTCCTGCATTCATCTGTCTCCAAAGATCTCATGTTTCTAATTCTCTATTTTAATTATTTCCAACATGTATCTTATGCTTTGGCTAAATGATACTGTTAATAAATGTCTGAAAAATGACATTATTATTTGTATGCCTTTAATTTTATAACTCCCTCAGTCTCTAATACCTCCCTTACTGACATCCTCTATGCCTGTCAGAATCTTACCTATCCTTTGAAGATATCTATCTGAAATGCGAGTTGATTCATGAAGTGTTAATTTTCTCAGTTACCATATTAATTGACATATCTTCTGCACAAGATGCACTATTGATGTAACAGCAGGTTTTTGCAAAGAAAATATTAAATATGTACATTAATTATAATATGCATTTATTAAATGTTAAATATTAAAGTGATTTTAATATTTTCTCCTAATCATAAATATGCTATAAATTATCTTTCCCTTCTGTAATGTCCCATTATAGTTTGAGACTAATGTAGTTCTTGCTTTACTTTGCCTTTTATTTTCTGATAGTGTTTTTGTACATGCCTTATCTTCCCTCTAGACTGACTGGAGGGTAGGAGTGAGATGTATTTTGCAATGCTTAGTGTAGCATATGCATAGGAAGTTTGTCGAATATTGGTACAGTGTGACAGATAGCAAATTAAGCTCTTTGCATAAGTAATCCCATTTGATTCTTACAGCCTTTACTCCCATTTGTCTTATAGAGAAGCTCAAGGTCAGAAAGGTTAAATGATTTGCCCAAGGTTATACAATTAATGAGTATTTAAACCAGATTTGAACTCAGGTCTCTCTGACTCTAAAGCCTATACATTTCAGCAGACTACACTGCCTCTCAAATACAAGGGCCTTATCCATAGTAAATTCCCTGTGGTTTTCTTTTTGGTACCGAGTTGACAACAGATTTTTATGTTTCTTTTATCCTATTTTTTTGTGATTGTCCACATATTTCTGATTCTCTCATTGTACCCTATAAGTGGCAGTTGTAGAAGGCAGCTCCCTTTAAATTACTATTGTTTTCCTTTAGGGCGCTGTGTATTCTTTAGGTTTCTGTTGCCTACAAACATGAACTGCACAGCAAGAATGCATCATATACTTTACCACATTCTTAAAAAAATCATTCAGTCACTTGGCCACAGACTAGGTAAACCATCATGCAACTAGTGTTTTTGGTATAAAAAGTAACTCTCTCCTTTTTTTCTCCCCCTTTAATTCTAGGCGTAGTACAAGAAGAGTTCGAGAATTGTGGTGGCAGGGATTGCCCCCTAGTGTTCGTGGGAAAGTTTGGAGTCTAGCTGTAGGAAATGAACTAAATATCACTCCTGGTTTGTATTCTATATTCAGTTACTCCCACACGTACGAATAGCCATCTCCAGAGTTACAAAGCAGATTAGTAGATTGGCCGTTTAAAAAAGACATTACCACATCTAATGTCATTTTAAGAGCATGCTTCATTCCCACTCCCTGTAAAACCTGGTATGATTTAATGAGTAAATTTTTACATAAATAAGATTTATGGGTTTTCCTTAATTGGCAGCCATCAGTAATATAATTGACATCCAAGTATCTTCACTGCAGGTAACTTCGCAGATTCTAGGTAGCAGTAGATGTAAAAGTATGTAAAACGACAAATAATCTAACTGTAGAAAGGTTTCCCCTCTCTTCAAAAAAACAAAAATATTGGTAGAAGGCTAGAAGTTTCTTTTCCTACATCTCTACCCAAACCAGTCCTTTCAAATTTTTTTATTTGAGAATTTCAAATTTAAAACAAACAGAAGTAGGAAGACTCTCAACTGTTTTATTTTCTTTATGCATTTTAAAACCTTAACCAATAGAAGTAAAATGTAAAGTAGTTTTGAGGCAGTAAAAAAAAAAGTTAGATAAAATTAGAATGATATCAAATAGAGGAAAATATAAAGTAGTCACTAATAAAAAGTGCTAAATAGGTCTTAGTGATAATGACAACACGAGGCAGTGCCACCACAGGAAAACTTAGGAACTCTGGTATAATAATGTGAATAGATTATTGCTGTTACCTAAAAAATGTTATTTATGTACTAATTCTCTAAAACTCAAGCAATAGTAAGGGACAAACTGTATATTCCCACTCTTCTACCCAGACTCCTGCTTTTAATCCTACTATAAATACAGATTAATAGTTTAGTGTATGTTCTTTCAGATCTTTTTATGCACATAAAAAAAGTGTGCATCAATGTATGATAGTGTTTAAGGCTTCTCTCTTTCTTTTCTTCTTCCCCCACAAAAAGGAATGTATGCTGTAAGCTTATTCCATGGCTTATTTTTTTCACATATAATCTGCCTTGAACATCCTTCTGTATCACTGCATACAAATGTACATTATGCATACTATAGCTGCACTGTATTCCAGCTTGGCTGTACTATAATTTATTTAATCATTTTCTTGGTGATAGCCAAATCAATGACATATATGTTAAAAGAACATCAGGGTACTATTTTTTACCTCTCAAAAGTGATTAAAATAAATGAGAATTATCCACATAGGGTATGATTGATAATAATATAGAAATATTTATCAAAGGCCTCAAAAAATAATCTTTGACCTATTTATTCTAGTTTTAAGAGTAAGAAAATTATCGGGATTGGGTACAAAAGATTTTTACAGGGGTATCCATTATAGCAAATCAGCATTATATGTATCACTAGACAGAATAATAACCAAAAATCTAAATATTTACCTGTAGTCTTAAAAGCGATGCCAACTTTGAATGGCATGATTATGATTTTTTTAGAAAAGATTTACTTAAGAGAGAGAGAAAGTGAGAGAGCATGAGCAAGGGGAGGGGCAGAGGCAGAGGGAGAGGAAGGTAAGCACACTCCCTGCTGAGTGGGGAGCCCACAACCTGACCTGGGGTTCAGTCCCAGGATCCTGAGATTATGACCTGAGCCAAAATCAATAGTCAGATGTTTAACCAACTGAGCTATCTAGGCACCCATGTGAATGTTTTTTGACATTGATTTTCACAAGTATCCCATAATGAACGTGTTACTTTAACCAGTCTTTTTTTTTTTTTTTTTTTTTTTTTTAGTTTTAAAAATATAATTTAAAAAAGAAATTAAGTGGGGTACCTGGCTGGCTCAGTCAATAGAGCTTGTGGCTCTTGATCTTGGGGTTGTAAGTTCAAGCCCCATGTGCAGAGTAGGAGTTTACTTTATAAAAAAATAAATAAATAAAGGAAGGAAGGAAGAATTGAAAGAGTTTTTAATTTAATTTAGAAAAGATTCGAGTCTACCTAACCTAACTGTTCCCTCCAAATAAAACAAAGTTTTGTTTTGCCCTCTGTGCTTGAAATTAATTAAAAGGAAGTATTTTTACATTATAGTCAGAACTCTCAGATAAAAACCTTGATGTTAAGGATTGCTAGACACACTGTCATTGTGTAAAGTCTTAATCGGTTTTACATACAGATGAGGTGATAAAGTATTGGTGGCTATTTGAAATTTGGTTGTAGTTTCGTTGAGAACTTTGACTCTAGAATGTTAAGTGTCCTGATATCTTCTACATTAAAATACTGGTTAAGTTAGTATTAACCTTTTTTGATAGTGCAATCATGAAGTTCTTTTTCAAGCTCAAATTTATAAAGTTGGTAACATAACTAGGCCATTTACTTTGAAAGTAATTTTATATTTTCTCTACTAAACAGTTCTATAATCAGGAATGGACTAGATGATCATTCTGTTTATCAGTGGTAGGTAGGAAGCTAAATTTCAACTGAAGTAAATTTACTTTCTTTTTTTTTTTAAGATTTTATTTTTGAGAGAGAGTGAATGAGAGAGGGGGGGAAAGGAGGAAGCAGAGAATCTCAAGCAGACTCTGCATTGAGCATGGAACTCAACACAGGGCTTGATCTCACAACCCTGAGTGAGATCATGACCTGAGTCAAATTCAAGAGAAGACGCTCAACTGATTGAGCCACCCAGGCACCCTAAAGTATAATTTACTTTTGATAACTTTGTTTCCTTTTAATGACTCTTAACAGTTAGACTATTTACTTACGGATTTTAATCATGAAATCTATAACCATTAAAGAATAGTAGAACAAAGGTTAGTAGTGTAAGAATAGAATAGTAAGATTAGAATAAGTAGAATAGAGAATAAGGGTTCTAAAGTCAGTCATATGTGGTTCAAATCTTGGTTCCACTATACATTAGATTTGTGACCTTGGGCAAATTACTTAACATCAAAGAGAATTAATTTCCTTCATCTGTAAATGGAGTTAGATTATTAGTTATCTCAAAGGATTGCTCTAACAGTTGTTTATCGTAATGAATATAAAATTGTAGAGAAATTGCAATTTGCTAAGAGTATGTACAGTGTCATTGTCAGAAAATGAGAAATTGAAACATACACTGATCTCAAAGAGTTCTCAAGTCCAAGATACATGTTTAAGACTGCTTCAGTGAAGTTCTACATTTGTAGATTCAGAATAACATATATGAGGCATGTGGAATCAAGCATGGAATTGAACTGAGATGCAAGTCTTCTTAATGTAGATAAGCACTGTAAATCTTCCCTGGAGAGATGTCCTTTGATATTTTAAAATGCATTACCATATTTTTATTACTAAATCAATTCTGTGGCTCCCAAAGGTGAGGATTTATTTGGAGAGCCTTTTTTCTTCCAGGACAGCTTTGAAATTTGAGTGGAATAATGAAATTGGATGTGGCTTAGAGTCAGTTTGAAATCAGAAATTGTGAACTTCAGTTTGGTACCTGATAACTGCAAAAAAATTGTATATCTAAATTTAAAAATTATATCTACCTCTTTTATCAGATTATTGATGGACTCAAATAATAGAAATTTTGACTTTTTAAAAAAGTGTTCTCTCTAAACCGTTAGTAGTAATGAAAAATGAACAGAAGGGAAAATAAATCAACATAGTAAGAGTCTGTTTGAAATATATCTAGTCAGCTTTTTTCTAAGGATCTGATTCTTGGCAATAGAAGAATACTTATTATGGTACAGTCATACATTGGAATACTGTGCAGTTGTTTAAAAAAATAAAACTATATCAGATTTATTCTCCTAATAAGGGGTAGCTTCCAGTATAATAAAGCAAGATGCAGATCAGTGCTGTAATATGTTGCATATTTTTTATTAAGAGGAAGATAGATCTGTATATACTTGTACCTGCATACTTTCATCTTTAGATTTCTGGTGGGCATAGTTACTGTTTTGTACTATTTGAATTTTTTAAAAATCATATTGTATTGCCTTTAAACAAATGTTTTAAAGAAGATTAATTGAAGCAGAAATGTTCTTGGCATTTTGGCAATTTTGGTGTTTCATAAGAAATGTTTTTCGCTGTTCATCTCTCATTGAAATGTTCTGTTCTTGTGTAATTTAGACTATCAATAATGGTTAGAAAATAAAGACAAAATCTGAGAATTGAGAAAAAAATTGTTTCTTCTGTTCTTGAAGTTGTATCAAGAGTGTGCTTATGGGTGTATCACGTGCTAGTCTCAGAGTGATTGGGCACTTAAAATGAAAAGATACGAGTAGAGATTTTTGAATGCAGGCCCTCCGACCAAATCTGAAGATTAAGTAGCTTTAGATAGCAATATCATAGTGGAGAAACCAATTTCAAAAGAGAAAGAAAATAAGCACTGGCATTTATTGAGGGTCTATAAGGTGTCAGGAGCTTTATGAAAATTATCTTGTTTAATCATCAGTATTCCCATGAGTAGGTATTTTTTCCACTTTAGAAGAAAGCCAAGTTCCAGAGTAACCATCTTAAAGTAACTTTCTTAAAGTCCCAAATACTGAAAATCTGGTATTTGAATCTAGGTATGACTGACTCCGAAAAATCATTTTTCTGCTGTTCCACAATACTCCTTTAGCAAAAGCATCTCTTCCTACCTCGTACGTACAGTGTCTATTATAGCTATTTGGATGGCCACTGTGCAGTATTTTTATTTTCTATCTTTCCAATTGTGGTAATAAATAATTTTGGTAGAATCAGGTTCCTTCAATTTCCCACATTTTTGATGCCTGCTACATAAAGGGAGACCTGAGCTAAAATAAGATTTTTCTCTATTTTTAAGAGGAAAAGTTAAATAAGAATTCATTTCCCCCCATATATCCAATCTGTTAGCTAGAAGGTATATTCTCTAGATTCTTCATATTTCTGCATTCTGGCTTCTGCCCCCTTCACTCTCAGATGTTGCTTCCATCAAGGTTATCCATGACTTCTGTGCTACAAATTCCAATGGGCAAATTTCAGATTTTGTATTGCTCTATGATACTGGATAGTTGATCACTTCCTTCTTTGTAGCTTACGTCTAAGTGCTTCCAAGATTTTACATATATTATCTCATTTAATACTTAAAGTCCTAGGATGTAAGTACTAGTAGCTCCACTTATGAATGAGAAAAATGAGGTTAGAGGAGGTTAAGAAATTTGTCCAGTGTCATACAGCAACTCTGTATCCTACATATACTTAGTGAAATGCTCTTTTCCTTTGGCTTCTAGGACAATTGGGTCTCTTATTTCTTTCTGCATTTCTTGTTCTTCCGATATTCCTCTTCTGTGTCTGTCCTTTAAATATTTGTCTTTCCTGGAAATCCATATTTCTCATTTCTGTTTGCCCTGAATAATCTCCCTGAACACATTTATGAATGGTTTTAATCATCACCTATATACTGATGGCTCCCAGACTCTTTTTCCATTTTGTATGCACTGCCTCCAGATCCACTTTGTCCAAAATGGAACTCACCACCTTCCTCCTTCCCACAAATCACAAATTTGCTTCTTCTGTGTTCATTCTCTCAGTGGCATTCTCTACCCAGCTACCCCAGCCAGAAACCTAGGAGTCCCAATGAGTCTGCCTTTTCCCCCCTCACTCTCTTTTAACAAGTTCTGCTTTTTCTGCTTTCTGAATATCTCTTGTGTCCATTTCTTCTCTCCAACTGTCATTGCTCAAGCTCAAGCCTCATCATCTTTTGCTTGGGCTATTAAAAAAAAAAACTAACTTCCTTTCAGCAAAACTTCAGCTTCAACCTATCTACAACACTACTGCTGGCATAAGGGACACAGATCAGAGTGTGCTATACCCTCACACCTGTAGATAAACTCTACCCGCCTTAGCATGGCATTCAGGTCCTGTTAGCAGCTAGTGCTTGCCTCTATCAGATAGCCTTACCATCTCCTCTTCCTCACTCACCCCTTATAATGTAAATGTCCTGAAATCACTTATAATTCATGCAAATAAGTCATGATTTCTTTTTTCTCTTTGTGACTTTGCCCATGATGAGAGTTCTTAGAATGCCGCCTTCTACCTTGTTCATTTATAAGACTTGTATTTATTCTTTATGGGACAGCTCAGTTATCACTTCCTCTAAGAAGCCTTCCTTTATCCCCTACCTGGGTTAGAAAACTTTCCAAGTGATCCCATGGTTCCGTGTATATATTTCTCATGGCACTTAACTCTCAAAGCTGCCTTATTCCATGTGTGGCCCCAGGTTTACAAATGAACCTTTTCCATGGCCAGGAAAAAAAAAAAGGTAAAAGTTAAAACATATGAATGTATTTTTTCCTACTATTTATTAATTTTTATTTTATTCTCCCTAGAACTTTATGAAATCTTCCTCTCAAGAGCAAAAGAACGGTGGAAAAGCTTCAGTGAAACAAGTTCAGAGAATGATACAGAAGGTGTGATTTTTTTTTTTAAGATTTTATTTATTTGACAGAGAGATCACAAATAGGCAGAGACAGAGCTAGAGGAGAAAGCAGGCTCCCCGCTGAGCAGAGAGCCCAGTGCCTTCTCCATCCCAGGACCCTGAGATCATGACCTGAGCCGAAGGCAGAGGCTTTAACCCACTGAGCCACCCAGGCGCCCCCCCCCTTTTTTTTTCAATAAAAATTTCTGGGTGAAAATCCAGTCAGTGAATATACTCCTGTGATTTTTACCATGTGTCAGGAACTGTAGCAATTGCTTTACAACATTATCTTTTTTAATGTTAATGGCCCTTTAAGTAGGTGCTATTATCCTGAATGGTATACGAGGAGACTGAGACTCAAAGTAGTTAACTTGTAAGCAGTGAAGCTGTGATAGAAACCCAGCTTTTGGACCTCAGAACCCAGGATTTATTCATAGCAATAAGACTAATACTTAAAAAATGAAGTATTTTTTTTTTAAGATTTTTATTTATTTGACAGAGAGAAACACAGCTAGAGAGGGAACACAAGCAGGGGGAGTGAGAGAGGGAGAAGCAGGCTTCCTGCAGAGCAGAGAGCTGGATGTGGGACTCGATCCCGGGACTCCAGGATCATGACCTGAGCCGAAGGCAGTTGCTTAACCAACTGAGCCACCCAGGCGCCCCCAAAAAATGAAGTTTTTTTAAGCCAACTTTTAACTTAAAGATAGATGGTCTTCTCTCCTCACTTATGACCTATGTACTTACTCACTGACTTTAACTCATGCCCTAATACATTATTTATAATTCTTATCATGCCTTGCCTTTGTTCATTTAATTAACTCATAGACCTCATCTTTCCCTCCACTCAGGTTTTGTTCATAATCATTTTGGAGAAGATAGGAATACTTTCTTCCTGTTATCACTATTAAATATAGGTAAATTTATTCAGCCATCTCTTGTCCTTGAATAATGGAGAGATATTTGTCTGCCAGACACTTTCTGTATTTGTTCTACTTCATAGATAGCAAACATTCTTCTCTTGCCAGTAAGTAAAACTCTAAAAATGAACATGGTTTAGAATAGAGAAGTGGTATGTATTGTGGAGTGGTTTTCTATGAGTATGTAAACAACTCTGTTAAATTCCTTGAATACTCTTCTTTCTATTTTACTTAATTAATTAATTAAACATTTTTTTGAAGATTTTATTTATTTATTTGACAGAGAGAAACACAGCTAGAGAGGGAACACAAACAAGGGCAGTGAGAGAGGGAGAAGCGGGCATCCTGCCGAGCAGGGAGCCCCATGTGGTGCTTGATCCTGGGACTCCAGGATCATGACCTAAGCCGAAAGTAGATGCCCAATGACTGAGCCACCGAGGCGCCCCTTTTCTTTCTATTTTAGAAGAGTGAACATTAGGGTAGGAAAAATTGACTAAACAGTGTTAGAAGATTTGATTTTGAGAAGGTTCATGTAAGGGTCATCCTGAGACTTATTAGCTATGTCAGCCATTTTTAGGAAACTAAAAGTCCAAGGAAGATGAAGCTTTATACCGGAAAGGCCTTAGCTGTTTCATAATTGTTTTTTAATTCATTTTATGAAGTATTGAAAGTATAAGAATTAAAATAGTAATTTACTTCTGAGACATCTTGGTCATGATTAAGTGGTAAAAGTTGTACTTTAGTAGAAATTAATTGCATGTAATGAAGAATTGTTTCAGTTAGAAACAGTATTCTGTCTAAATTGCTGATTTCTTATTACCTGTGTGTTTATAATTTGCAATTGCAATTTAACTTTTGGCCATTGTTTTTTGAAATATTACTTCTGCCTCACTTCTCCTCTTTTGGACATACATGCTAGACCATTTATCAGTGTCCTATAAGTCTTTCACTTAAAAGATACATTTTTTTCTTTCTGTGCCTCAGTTTGGATGATTTTTATTGACCTGTGATCAGTTTCACTAATCCTCTTTTTTCCTGTATTTGTTCTATTAGATCTGTCCAATGAGGCTTTAATTTCAGATATTCTATTTTGTAATTTAGAGTGTTCACCTGGTATTTTTTTGTAGAATCTGTTTCTCTGTGGAAATCCTTCATCTTTCCATTCCCTACATTTTCCCCCATCTTTTTTTTTTTTCTTTAACATTGAATAGTTAATATTCTTGTTTGTTAATTCCAGTACTGGGTCATCTTCAGTCTGCTTCTGTTGGCTCATTTATCTCTTGATTATAAGTCATATTTTCCTGCTTCTTTGTATATCTTAAAATGTTTTATTATATGTCAGTCGCTTTATAGAAAAAGAATAGATAAACTGAAGTTGATTTTTCCCCTGCAGAGGAAACATGCTGTTTTCTGTCAGGCAGTTGGAATATCACCTCAGTTCAATCAGTAACTGAGCTAGATTAGGCCGAGGTTTCAGCTTTAGGTAAATTTAGTTCATCGCAGGTTTTGCACATCTCAGTAGGAGGAACTGTCCTATTTTTGTTATAGGTTTCTCCCTCTTCTTGAGATACTTTTCCAAAAGGCTTGTAATTTTTGGTGATTTCCTTCTGTCCTTCCAGCCCAGACTTCTGTATTTAACTAAACATTAGGCAACAGTACCATAGGGGTAAACCAGTTTTACATTCAGACTCCTCCAGATTCTATCACATCAGTCTCATTTGGCCCTGAAAAGCTCTTCTGGTTTCTCTTTTCTTAAGCAGAGTACCTTTGTCTATGGCAGGCTCAGTCCAGAACTCATGCCCAGACTCGATACATGCCTCCAGGAAGAAAAATGGCTACCTAGGAAAAACTCTTCTCTTTATGGGATTTAAATCCACAGCATTCCTTTTTTTTTTTTTAAAGGATTTTATTTATTTAAGAGAGAGAAACATAGCCAGAGACGGAAAACAAGCAGGGGGAGTGAGAGAGGGAGAAGCAGGCTTCCCACTAAGCAGGCAGCCCGATGTGGGGCTCGATCCCAGGTCTCCGGGATCATGACCTGAACCGAAGGCAGTTGCCCAACCAACTAAGCCACCCAGGCACCACTGTCCACAGCATTCTTAAAAAACTTACACTATTTGAAACTTTCTTGTTTTTTCTCAGTTATTACTGTGGGACTGATAATCTGCTCTTACCTGATATATAAAGTGGAGTAGAACTCTTTCATACACCTTTGTGATAAATATAGAAGTATTTTCTTCATGTAAGAAACTTTTAAGTTCCAGCAAAAGCTATGTGGCATTTTTTTAAATTTCCTTATTATTCATCTTTTAACCTTCCTTAAGTAACATATTGATGTTATGTGATCATTCTGTATGTACATGATTGAACTGGGTATAGCCAAGTAATCATTTTAATTTTATCTACCTGAAAAATGCAGGAGTATCTGTTGCTGATCGGGAGGCCAGTCTAGAATTAATTAAGTTGGACATATCCCGTACATTTCCATCCCTTTACATCTTTCAGAAGGTAAGGGTTTCTAACAAGTTGTAACTACTTTTAAATTTTTTTTGAGATCCAAGACAACAAATTCTGAAATGCGTAGCTATTATTTTTTAAAAGGCAAAACTAGAAAAATTGGAGGCCTTTATATAAAAGTGTGAAAATACTAAGAAAATTTTAAAGGAATTTCTGTTATTTTGTTCCATTGAATGAATGCATTGCAGTTAGCATAGCCCATAATACCTTTATTAATTAAGGTGAATTTCTGTTTTATTTTTTATTCTGTAAGATATTTGAATTCTAACATTTTTGCTTAGTCAGCTATTAAAATGTAAAGAACATTTTCCCAAATCTTAGTTTTCCAGAATTACTATTGAAATAGGAAAAAATGGTTCATATAAATGATTTTGTGCATGGGTGGTCATGAGTTGCTTATACTTTATGAGAAATGATTATATTTTATATGTACTTTATATTTCACACATGGAATTTCTCTATATTTAGATGGATAAAATGAAATAAAAATTTTTACCATTAAGACTAAATTATTAGTAAACTGAATTTGGTGTACTTTGATGGTTTCCTTTTGCTAAAATTATACGAAATGAAACAGTATGTTTTCATCATAATCTATTGTACAAAATCAAGAAATCTTTAAAATAGTACAAAGACTGTATAACTTGCATCTATCAAGTGAGTTTTTTGGCTTTTTTTGTTCAGGATTAAATATTTTTATTCTTTCGAGAACACATTAAGAGCATATTTAGTGCATTTCTGACAGTGATACAATATACTAACTAAAACTACTCATTTAGGAAATGCTGAAGTTTATTTAAAAATTACTTATTTGGAAATTAACATATATACAGTTATTTGTATATTTGACATTTCATTTTTCTCTCCTAAGGGTGGCCCATATCATGATGTCTTACATAGTATCTTAGGGGCATATACGTGTTACAGACCTGATGTTGGTTATGTAAGTATTTGCTTCAGTCTGGTTTTTTTTTTTAAAGATTTAATTTATTTGACAGAGAGAAACACAGCCAGAGAGGGAACACAAGCAGGGGGAGTTGAGAGAGGGAGAAGCAGGCTTCCCGCTGAGCAGGGAGCCCGATGTGGGACTCAATCCCGGTTCTCCGGGATCATGACCTGAGCTGAAGGCAGTCGCCCAACCAACTGAGCCACCCAGGCATCCCCAGTCTGGTTTTTTAATATAAACATTTTTTTCTATCTTATATTGTACTAGCTCCCAAATGTCTGTATCTCTCTTATTTTTCTTGGGTCTGTCAACTGACCCAGAGAGGAATCTTCCCAGGAGCTTGTGAGACTGCCTCCCAGATTTCTGGGAGAGCTACTGGGGTTTTATTATTCAATTTGTAAACTTTAATTAATTGCCACTGCTGTTGGTGTGGTGCCTATTCCCTCCTCCCTGTGCCTCTTAGATTATATTGGGTTGAGGGAAAGATAGGCACCTGTCCTTACAGAGTAGAGGAGAGGATTTGCTCCTTTTATAAATTTTCAACCAATCCCAGTTTTAGCCTTACCTCCCAATTTCAGAGGGCCTGATAACTCCAATTTCGAGCCTTGCATATGTGTGGCAAAATTGGTTTGCTGTTTATTGGCTCCCTTCTCTGCAGATATCTTAGTTTCAACATTCTCCATTTAGTTACAATTTCTAGAATGCTAGTGACATTTTTATTTACTGTTTATATTATTTTACATTCTCTTTGTCCTCCTAGGCTAATATTTAATTTTTCTTTAACGTCATTTTAAGCGGATTTGGGAGGGAACAGAGAAAAATGTGAGTGTTCAGGGGCACCTGGGTGGCTCAGTTAATTAGGCTCCTGCCTTTGACTGAGGTCATGATTCTGGAGTCCTGGGATTGAGTCCCAAGTCGTGTTCCCTGCTCAGCGAGGAGTCTGCTTCTCCCTCTGACCTCTCCCCTCTCATTTTCTCTCTTAAATAAATAACATCTTTCAAAAAAAAAAAAAAGCGAATGTTCAGTTTGTCATGTTTAATTGGAAGTCATAAGACCTCATCTTCTTACATTTGTCTTTTTTTGGGGGGGTATTTTTAAAGAGGGTGAGTAAGTGAGAGAGAGAGGGAGAGAGAGGACACAAACAGAGGGGAGGAGCAGAGGGAGAAGCTCCCACTGAGCAGGGAGTCCCATGCAGGACTCAATCCCAGGACCCTGGTATCAAGGCACACACTTAACCAACTGAGCCACCCAGGCGTCCCCAAAATAAAATCTTTAAAACATGTGAACATTACAGGGGCACCTGGGTGGCTCTATCGTTAAGCGTCTGCCTTCAGCTCAGTTCATGATCCCTCAGTCCTGGGATCAAGCCCCACATCGGACTCCCTGCTCAGCAGGAAGCCCGCACCTTCCTCTCTCAATCTCACTGCTTGTGTTCCCTCTCTAGCTGTGTTCTTCTCTATCAGATAAATAAATAAAATCTTTAAAAAAAAATGTGAACATTACATAATGTTTTTACTATTCTATAACATAATACATGAGCAAGGGAGTTTAGGCTCTTCATTCAAATTCACTTTCTCCATAAGGACTAGTTGGACCATTTGGACCATCTTTCTTAATATAAAACCTGCCGTATTCCCAAACGTGGTACCTCCCTTCTTTACTATGCCATATTTGTCCTGAAAGCACTTATCACCTTTCAATATAACATGATTTATTTGTTTGTTACTTGTACAGAGGTCATGATCCCAGAGTCCTGGGATCAAATCCTGCATCAGCCTCCTTGCCCAGCGGGGAGCCTGCTTCTCCTTCTGCCTGCCACTCCCCCTGCTGGTTCGTGTTCTCTCTCTCTTTCTCTCTCTCTCTGATAAATAAATAAATAAAATCTTTTTTAAAAAGGTTTTATTTTGGGGGCGCCTGGGTGGCTCAGTTGGTTAAGCAACTGCCTTCGGCTCAGGTCATGATCCCAGAGACCCAGGATCAAGTCCCACATTGGGCTCCCTCCTCGGCAGGAAGCCTGCTTCTCCCTCTCGCACTCCCACTGCTTATGTTTCCTCTCTGGCTGTGTTTCTCTCTGTCAAATAAATAAAATCTTTAAAAAAAAAAAAAAAGAATGGGGAATCTGAGTAGATGACCGCCTCCTGTGACCTAGGCAGGCATAAGGAAGGAAGGAAGACTTCAAGTAACAGATAGTAGATGGGTTATACAGGTACTTCAATGGGTAAAGTTTCACACCTTTTTTTTTTTTTTAAGTAAGCTATATGCTCAATGTGGGGCTTGAACTCACAACCCTGAGATCAAGTGTTGCATGCTTTACTTACTGAGCCAGCTAGGCACCCATTAAGTTTTATTGCTTAAGCTGGGTGGTCTATACATAAAATGTGGTTTTTTAAAATTGTTTTGTGGGTTTTTGGTTTGTCAGATTTTTATTTTGAATAACTTCAAACTATGGAAAAGTTGTACTATCTCTATCCCACCACCATTTCCAAGATCCAGTCAGAGTAATATGTGGCATATTGCCTAGTCTCCTTTAATCTAGAACAGTTCTTTAGCCTTTTCTGTCTCTCAGGACTGTAACACTTTTGAAAAGTCAAGCCTGATTGCTTTTACAATGACCCTTTTGTGATACTTCTGCAGTAGTTTCCTCATGATTAGATTTAGGTTATACGTTTTTCGTAGAAATACTGCATAAATCTTGCTCATTTTGGTACGTCACAAGCTGATAAATCATACAGAATATTCAGAAAAATTGGACTTTGAAGACACTGTAGAAACAACTTTATTTTTCTTATTTTCTTGTCATGTATGCAAAAGAGTGTTATGTGAGAAATCTGAATGAGCCTTAAATACCTCTGATTTGATGCATCATCAAATAAAAATTCTGGGAAAGCGTTATTTAATTGGCAGCATTTTCCTTTTTTAGTGTAATGTAAAATACTGTTTCTTAAACAGCATCTTAGATTCAATTAAATATATTAATTCCTTCTGTTTGCTACTCATCTCCTACAGACAGCTAATGGCTTGCCCCTTGCATCCATCCTGCAAATTTTGTGGTATTAAGAATATAATTGTGGGGGGCACCTGGGAGGCTCAGTTGGTTAAGGACTGGTCAGTTGGTTAAGCTCAGGTCATGATCCTGGAGACCTGGGATCGAGCCCCACATTGGGCTTTCTGCTCGGCAGGAAGCCTGCTTCTCCTCTCAGTCCCTCTGCTTGTGTTCCCTCTCTAGCTGTGTTTCTCTCTGTCAAATAAATAAATAAATCTTAAAAAAAAAAAAAAA